>JZKD02S1676445.1:97969-110126 GCA_000966675.3 Picea glauca | reverse complement strand
GATTGCATCATATCCAACATCATTCTAATAGAATTTAAACATTCATTAAATTCACATTCTCACAATATGTCGCATCATATACATCATCATCAATACCATTTAAACATTCATAAAAGTTTATACATTTAAAGTTTAAGTGTATCACTTAATAATTTCATTGTGTCTAGAAAATAAAGTATATAGGCCTCAGGTAATCCTAGCTATCTAAGTCAAAAGGTGGTGTTACATACACCCAAACTTCGAGAAACATGTTCTCAAGGTGGTCAAAAAAGTGAGGCACAGTCTCACCGTAGTATCTCGACGTCTTCCCAAGTAGCAGATCCTGGACTATACTTGTCCCACTGGACCTTAACTTGGTCTACCAGATGGTTCCTGAGCTGTCAAAATCTACGGTCCAATATGCATAACGGTTCTACCGTGAGGGCTCCCACATCTGATACCTGCAATTCCTTCCAATTTAGTTTATGTGATTCATCAGAAACATAATGATGTAAAACAGATACATGAAATACATTATGAGTTTTATGAAAGTGGGGTGGCAGTACGAGACGATAAGAAATGGGTCCAATTTTCTCTTGGATCCTGAATGGTCCTATAAATTGAGGTGACAACTTTGTCCCCTTCCCAAACTGTATGGTACTCTTATTAGGCCTGATACGAATGAATCCCTGGTCTCCCACTCCATAACTTCGGTCGGTCTTGTGTGCATCCGCATAGCTTTTCTGCCTATCCCATGCTTCCTTTAGTCTGTGCCTAATCTGAATCACCTGTTCTTCCATCTCCTGAATCATTCATGGCCCAACTGTTACTCAGTATTCTATTCTATCCCAACTCAATGGAGTTCTGCATGGCCTCCCATACAAAGTTTCGTAGGGTGGCATTCTAATGGAACTATGAAAATTGTTATAGTAGGAAAACTCTACCAAAGGTAGGTACTTCTCCCACTAGATTTGATTATCCATTACATACATCCTAATCATTTCTTCTGTGACTTGATTTACTCTCTTTGTTTTCCCATCTGTTTCAGGATGATAATCTATGCTTAAGTTCAATTGAGTCCCCAACGCTGACTATAAACTTGTCCAAAACCTAGAAGTGAATCTGGAGTCCCTATCTGAAATGATCTTTTTAGGTATCCCATGCAAATGCATAACCTCGCTTACAAACACACATGATACATCAGTGACATCGTAAGTGTCTCTAACCAGAATAAAATAAGCACTCTTGGTTAACTTATCCACTATCACTAAAATGGCATTATGTCTATGGGATGTGAGTGGCAACCCCACAACAAAATCCATCGAGATGACTTCCCACTTGGACATAGGGACATCATGTGGTTGTAGGAGGCTTGTCGGGTGATGGTGGTCAGCTTTCACTTGTTGACACTCTAGGCATTTGGTGACGAAATGGACTACATCGCACTTCATGCCTACCCAAAAGAAGAGCTTCCTCATATCTGCGTACATCTTCTTCACACTTGGATGCGCACAATAAAGTGATCTATGGGCTTCCTTCAGTATGATGCTTCGAATATCCCCATTCTCAGGGATGTACATCCTTCCTCAATATCTTAACAGTCCGTCTATTTCCAGACTATATCCTTCATACTTTGGGTCTAACTGCCTCCCGCTCTGGAGGTTTGAAGTAACCTTTAAATACCAACTGTCTCATGGGAGTTGTGTCAACACATGTTCCCTCAGATTGACCTTTAAGGTTACCAAGGAGAAGATACGTGGTCTCCTACTGAAGGCATCAACGACCACATTTTCCTTTCCCTTGATGTACGAAATACAAAAATCGTACTCACTCATAAACTCACTCCATCGCCTTTGCTTGGCATTCATATCTCTTTGAGTGGAGATGTTTTAAACTTTGATGGTCTGTTTTGAGCTCAAAGTTCCGCCCCACAAGATAGTGCCTCCAAATTTTCAGAGATAGCATTACAACTGCCAACTCTAAATCATGAGTCTCATATAACTCTTTTTGTTTCTTCCACTTACTTGATGCATAGGCTATCACTCCTCCATCCTGCATTAGCACGTCCCCCAACCCTTTCTTCGAGGCATCCGTGCAGACTGTGAAGTCCTTTTCCATATCCGGCACTCATAGAATTGGAGTAGTAGTTAGTAACCTCTTAAGCTCAATGAATGCACTATCACACTCTTATGTCCATTCATACCTGACCCCCTTACGCTGCAAGGTGGTGATGGGTTTCACTATTTTGGAGAATCCTTCCACAAATATCTGATAATAACCTGCTAGCCCCATGAAGCTTCTCACCTCATGGGCATTTTTCAGCACTGGCCAATCCATAATGGCCTTTACCTTTTCTGGGTCGACAGAGATTCCTTCGCCGGAAATGATATGACCTAAATAATGGATCTGTTTCTGGAAGAAGGAACACTTCGACAACTTCCCATACAATTTGTTCTCTCTAAGGCAAGACAACACTATTCGCAAGTGTTCCTCATGTTCTCTTTCATTCTTGGAATAGATGAGGATGTCATCTATAAAGACTTGTACAAATCGATCTAAGTACTTCCAGAATATGTCGTTCATGAGGCTCATGAATACTGTTGGCGCATTGGTCAATCCAAAAGGTACTACAACAAACTCATAATGTCCAAACCAAGTTTGAAACGCAGTTTTTGGGATATCACCTTCCTTAATCCTTAACTGATGATACCTTGATCGCAAATCGATCTTTGAGAATACCGCTGCTCCTTTCATCTGATCGAAAAGGTCATCTATTCGCGGCATTGGGTATCTATTTTTCACTGTAGCATGGTTCAAGTCCCTGTAGTCTATACACATTCATAAGGATCCATCCTTCTTCTTTACAAAAATTATCAGCGCACCCCAGGGTGAAACACAGGGCCTTATTAGCCCTAAGTCCAGTAACTCTTTCAACTGCATTTGCAGTTCACAAAGTTCTGGTACTGTCATCTGATACGGAGTCTTGGAGATCAGTTCTGCACCAGGTTTTAGCTCAGTAGTAAAATCAAGTTCCCTCTCAGGAGGTAACCTTGGTAACTTGTTCGAAAAAATATCGTAAAATTCTGACAATACCGGGTACTAATCCAATGAGGGTCCCTTCCTTTCACTCACTGCTTCCACTACATACAATCGACACGCGTGCCTCAAGCATATCTTAACCTTCATAGTTGATATAAAGCGTAACGACACTTTTCTCTGTACACCCTAGATCTCTATTGGTCTTCCTTCATCGTCGACACAAAGCACCCTCTTTACGAAACAATATACCAAAGATCAGTGAGCTGCTAACCAATCCATTCCAATGATTAGGTCATACGCCCCAAGAGCAGTGACATATACCTTCAACCTGGTAGTACACACTCCCAGGTCTACTATACAATTATCAACACTAGGTCCTACCGCTTGTTTTTCCCTCGAAGCCATCTCGACTTGTTTAAAGTCATTGTTCTCATAGGCTACCAACCCACTCTTTTCTAATTCATATGGTGAAATGAAACTATCTGTCGCACCAGAATCAAATAAAATCTTAACATTGATATGATTTAGCATACCTGATGACTCCACCACCATGGATTGATGTTCGGCCTGGCGATTATTAACCGCTGTGTAAATATGGTGACTGCTACTTGCTATCCCCATCGGTGCCTTTCCTTCTCTATGCACGAACCCTAATTGTAACTCTGGGTAGTCACGCTAGTAATGGGGTCCTCCACACCCCCAACAGGTAACACGAGATTGAACCTGTGTACTGTTATGTGACTGTCTCTGAAATGGGTTCCTTCCCCTCGAACCCCTGCCCCTACCCGTTGTTCACTGAGATGGTCGTGGACCTGTCTGCGCCATTGGCGATGAACGAGATGCTGCACTCGCTGCCATTGAAATCCCTACATCTACTGTCCTTGGTGCGACTATGTTACCATATGGCAGTGGCCTTGAGATCCCTCCCCTAGGAAATGTCCTCAGGGCCTTTCCTACGAATCCCGAGCAATGCAAAAATGTCGGTCTTGTACCCCCGGTTAAGTTCATGTGTTCTTCCGCATAACGCGCATTTTCCACCACTTCTGCTACTAAATATGGTTTCCACATCTGCACCATAGCTCTTATATTAGGGTTCAATCCATAGACGAAGCACTCTGCCTGTCATTGTTCATTATCCATATACGAAACATATTTGACCAATTCCATAAATCTGATCTCATATTCTTCTACAGTTTTGTTTCCCTATACTAAGGCATGAAATGCCCCTACCTGTTGTTCCTCATAGTATGCTGGTATATATTTCCTTCGGAACCTCTCCTCGAAAAGTTCCCAAGATACTGTGTTTGGGGTAAGGTGCAGTTTTCTTTCCAGGTTGCCCCACCAGTTCAAGGTGTTGTCTCTTAACTAAAAAATGGTGATCTTTGACTTTGAGTTGGACGCATAGTCCCTTAAGGAAAAACACCTTGTCATGCCTTCGAACCATGCTTCCATGTGTTCACTGGCGCGACCCCCGACAAACTCCAGAAGTTTGATCTTCTGCAATTCTCACGTGATGTATTCGGGTGGAGGTCCTCCCCCTGAATCCCTTGACGCTTCTAGATTACCCATTCCAGACGGTGGGGGTTCCACTTCAGTCCCTGCCGGTTGTCGCCCCTTTAAAGTCTCATTAATGACTTCCAACGAGCGCAATATGAGAGCTAATTTGGGTGATGGTGGTGGTGCCATTGGTGGTGTTGGTGGTGCTTGTGACGACGCTCCCTTGCCTTGACTCCCTCGAGTCCTGACCATCCTATATGATTTAACCTGCATCAACCAAGTTGTCAGGGTGATTTCTAGGACGTTTCAAATTGGTGCTACTTAAACTAGAAACAGGGTTAGGCATAAGTTTTCTTTACTTGTCTGTAAACAGACATTACTCCTTTAGGGGATTGGCTAGGTTAGGATTAGGATTAAGCATCTAAGATTGATTTCTTTTCCCCTATAAAAAAACTATTGGTTCCCTTGCCCTGTAGCTATGCTATCCTTGCGCCATACCCGCCACTTTTTATTCTTACTCTCCTAGTGCATATGCCACCTCCTTCCCGCTTGTCCTAGTCTAAGCCCTTTTAACTTTTCGCTTATAACTAAATATCCTCCGATGCTTGACTCGGGAGATTTTCCTTGGCATGTAGTGTTGGCATTGTCGAATGCCGCATTGAGATTTAGTGTTGACCTGACTGGTGGAATGGAGTGGAGGGACTTGGCACTCGGCTCTATGAATTGTGTGTACGGTCTCATGAACCTGATGCTTGGACAATCGGAGTTTATACTTGGGATACAAAGATCAGTGGTGCCAAATAAGCCTTTACCTTGATTTCCGATGCATTCACTAATTATGATTCAACTCAGTTAGCTCGCTCCGGATCAATAGGTTAGGTAATAAGCCAGTTAATCTTAATCTTCATACTGTATCTTCCTAATAATAATACTATTCTTATCCCGACAGTGTTACCCTTAATCTAAATAAATAAAAGAATTTATTTGTAAAGACTTATGAGTGCGCATTGGTGTTAGTGTCCTTTTTAAGATGCTTTGCTTGGAGGGGGTCTTGGGTTCAAAACCCATGGCCTCTCTGACATTTTAATTTAATTAATTAATCATAATTACTTTTAATTAATTAATATACTTAGTTTTTAATTTGCTGCATATATTTAAAACTTATTTTTATCCTGATTTAAAATAATAATAATAATAATAATAATATCTATAATATAATAATTAATTTTTATATAAAATATAATTATAAACCTCGCTCTTATAATAATTAAAAAAAATAATAAATAAAAAAATAAATAAAATTAAATCATTAAAATAGATTAATAATAAAAAAAAAGAGAAAAAAGAAATTTAAAGCAAAACAACAAAAAAATTTACTCAAATTTAAAAACAATAATAAAAAAAAAATTGAATTCAAATGATAGTGGGCCTCGCATGAGGCCCACGTGCCCACTTATTCTTACAAAACCCTACACCTGTCTCTTCAAACCCTACACATCCTTCCTCTACCGCCTCCTTCTCATCCACCGAGACCTTTCTCGCATCCTCCTCCTCCTATTCCCTTAGTTCAGATAGGATGAATTGGAAGAAGACGAAGGGACTGGTCTTGGCAGCGATTGCAGGGCTTCTCATGTAAGTTCTCGCAAGTTTTCGGCGAACGAGCGGTGGGAAAAGATATTCCAGAGGGTAAGGAATCAATTACAGTTAAATTTAATTTCTCAGCTGTGTGCATTTACAATGGGTCTGATCTGTAGAAGTGAACCACCAGGCATCAAATACATAGAAGAAAACTATGATAATCATCTCATGCTTCCAACAGTTTGCTAGCTCAATTTCTTGATAATGTTTCATGATCATAATCTGCAAGAAGCCAAATATTTTCTCCTCAATTTTTATGAGAAATCTGCAAATATAGGGGACATTACTATACAGGTAGTATCGACTTTTACCCAAAGTTTTAATAGGAAGAATTCAATGATTTGGGGATTTCTGTTTTCAAGTTTCCTTATGATATAAACAGAGGTATGTCGTTATTTCTCTCTGTTTACATTTTTAGCCTCTGAATGAAGAGAAGATCCAGAGTTTAACTTTAAATTATTTTTTTTATCATTGTTTAGTTTTATTTTTGTGTAGGAAATTCGATCCAGTGAAAAAATAAAAACATATATATTTTTCATAGAACTAATTTCAAGAATCAAATTTCCAAGTGTGAAATTTGTAAAAGTCGAATCGCTGCAATTCTTTATTGCTTCTCCTTGGCTTCAACAGGCCTGGGTTTTTTTCGCTCTTTCGTTGCATATATTTTTTCTGTGTGTCTTGTCATATTTTCAAACCGATATTATCGTGCGCTTCTTCTTATACGCAACCTGCAATGTCTATTATCTCAGGCTTGGAGGATTTGGTTGATGAAACAATATCCATCATTACCAACGATGGGCATAACATAGTGGGTATATTGAACGGATATGATCAGGCCACGAATCTCATTATGGATGAATCTCATGAGAGGGTCTATTCCACAAGGGTATGTACGTAGGGTTTTCATTTTGATATTTTTTTTTAAATATTATTTTTTTTTGGGTTTCTAAAAGTTGTTTAAAACTATACGTTCAAATAGATTATGTATCAAGTTCATTATTTCACTATGAGAGCATATCTAAGATGGAGTAATTAGCTCTTTCTGGCACTGAGAACTGAACCGCAAACTGTGTAGTGGCCATTTTAATTTTTAAATTAACTCAAGCCACTTGAAAAAAGTTGCCATATTTTGGGTTTTTATGGTTTATACTGGGCTTGTTACTGTTACTCGATGTTTTAATGGGGCTGCGCAAAGCATAGTAACGGGTGGTTTTCTCACCTACCTTGCCCTATAGTCCATAGAAACTGATAATCCATTTATTCTCGAGGAAAATGTTCCTATGAGGAAAATTATTCTATTTTATAGACAATGGAAATGCACGATTTGATGGATTTTGTAGATTCATAGCATACCATAGGTCTGATGTCTAAGATGATTCAATCAGAATGGGGTACCCATTATTCAAATTAGATGGTCCGCTTATGATTCTTCGTTAGCTTATTGGTTATGGCCTCTGTCCAGCTTAATCATGGTGTTGAATCCAAAAATGGTTGACATTGTTTATTTTCTCTTTGAAATTTTGATTCAGAATGTTGCAAATGTCTATCAAAAATATATCGCCGAGGGTCATGAAATTGGGAAATTCAAAAAATTGGTGATTTCACAAAAATCAGGGTAATCATAGGAAAAAATTATCAAATTTATGCAAAAGCCTAAATTTAGTCTTGAAAATATCGAAAAAGTTGGCGAGTTGAAAAACTCTAAAAATAGGGAGAAAATTTTTGCAACACCATCACTCTTGAGAACTCATTTTAGATTTATTCATTGTTCTCAACACATTTTCTCTCTACACCAATCTTGGTCCCAAGGTCTGTGACCAGTTGTGACTAATCCTTTTTTTTGTTGTTCGAGTCTAAGAACATTTCGTTCAATCCACCCAGAGTAGATAAAGCTTTCAAGGGTTTCTGCCATTGAAGTCCATTTAGCTCAGTATGTGAATGATGTAACAGCCCTAATAGTATTCATATTTCACTTATTTTACTTTGGTAAATTTGTTTTTACATTTTCAATTCGTATTGTTTATATATATTTAGATTTGTTTATATATAATCAAAATAATAGTGCTTTTGGTTTGCAGATTAGGTGGAGCTGGAGTTGGAGCTAGGAATTTGGCCCTTAAGGCTCCAGATTGTGAACGAGGTGCTCTGATACCACGTGTAGTGACCATATAAATTTAACATCCATTAATTTATAAAATGTAACAGTAATATCTACTTGAGTTCAGTAACTCGATAATTTCTCATAAACTCAGCACATACGCATATGTAACGTCCTCCTCGTTACAACAACAACTCTTTAACAGGTGCAAACTTTTTTGTTTTTTGTTTTTGTTTAGTGTGTGTGCGCACGTGTAAAAAGGAACAGACGCACTTGACTCTACGTCGCCACCCAACAACCAACAAGACGCAACCACGATGAACACAACAAGAAGGATTATGGCGCACAACAGGTAACTGCAAGAATTAAACGACTATAGACATAAGGAAGAATCCATAATGGTATATGGTACTATTTCTGCACAGGAAAGCTGGGAGTTTAATCTTAGTCCTCTGCTCCAGAGAGAGAGAAGGTCAGATAGTCTCCTGGTCGACTACTCAGGCAGAAACTAGTAACTCAACGATGAACCAGACACAAGCAAGAAGACACGACATACAACAGTAACACATGTTTTTAACGACAATTAAACGACAATAAGTAAGACTGACTACCCGCCCGTCCTACCCTGCAATGGTTAGGACCTCCAAGACACATAATCAATGCTCAAGCCCAGGTTCCCATCAATTTTAACCATTTAAGGTCTCAAGGCTGGCGATTGTTCTAAGGAACATGGAGGTGTCTACATCCCGCCCGACACAAGCAGACCACGCAAAGCAAGACAACCAAGTACTACAAAATCAAGGGGCAACCACGATCCCTATGGACGACGCAAGTCAGAAGGATTCTGACAACGACCAACCACTAGGGAGACTGAACGACATTAAATACGGACCTTTTACTCCATTGACTTCTATTAAACGACGAGTTACCACTCGGCCTTAATAATGTACAATTAGCTAACTGCAATCCCCGTTTACAGAATCATAATAACTTATGGAACTTAGTTCAAGACATTACATTGTATCTGTTATCCATGATAATGAAATTTGAACATCGTTACCATACAATAATAACCACATCACATTTTATATTTCACTAACTAAATAATTGACAACCAACTTGCACCTTATATGTTATTTATCGCAATCAACTTAACATTTCCATAAAACAAAATAACCTAGAATCTTAACCTTACCATAAATGTTAGAATCAACCTTAAACATTACATTACATTAACCATTCCATAACCATCAACATCAATATTGAGCGCTTCATTACATCATCATCACAATAAGGTGGTGACCACAATATCATTAACATTGCCATGGATATTAGCATTAACCTAACCATTAAACTCAGGCCACTTTTATCAAGAAAAATGAATAGTTTAAAACTTGTCAATCAAGCAAAACTTAACTGGTAATTTAAAGAAATGTTCTGAAATCAAATATCTCATTCGTTGATTTAAAAGGAATAGTTGTGACTTATCATCCAAGAAAAATTTAACATCTATCTAATTCAGAGCGCCATAACAATGCCACCTATTAAAATCATTGACTTGTTCCTTACTTATAACCACATAATGAAAAGACGTAAATCATTACTTAAGCAAAGATTAACATTAGTCCCAAATGATAATTCAATAATTTACCATTCTTCTAAAATCCTTTACCTATTGGTCAGTTATACTCAGATGTTGAATCACTGTAAATTATTTGTTTAAGCCAAGGTTAACATTAACTTGAGGAGCATTTTTTTTAATCGAATGCCAGTAAGCAGGGATCAACAATTAACTGAACGACGCAATAAACACGAACTTTAAGCAAGGGTAAGCTGCATTAAATTTGTTGTAAAGGACTGAGAATAAATTAGCATATAACTCGTTCATAAGGCATGGGAAGGACGTTCAACAGGCTCATATTAGCTTATAAAATTTTCTTCGCATTAAACATGGAAACACCACCAGATAAAACACGGTAACAAAACGCACACTACTGTGCAAAACACAGTAAATAAACATAGTAATAAACGTAGAAAAAAAAACGCTCACAGTTGTAAGGACCAGGAAAACTTGAGCATACCCAGGCATTAAATTCAGCATTCAAAGCAACACACAGCCCCGAAAAATCGAATCCCCAAAATCAAGCCATCTATCTGCCTCAAAAACGGTCAGGGATTTGTTGCCGAGCTCCTAGCTGGAGGATTAACCAGGCGTTTAGAATAGAAAAAAAAAAAATAGTAAGGCAACCAAATCACAGAGTATGACATTGATGGCTTAGGTTTGGGTAATTTACTTTTCACAGTGCCCAAATCGTAGTTTCCAGCAAGCATTCTAATGTGCAGAATTTGGGCAGATTCTAACAATTCATTGATAACCAAAGCTAAAAGAAGGAAAACTACTTCAATACAATTTTTCCATCTGTGGGAATAGAACCAACGACCACATGGTTAAGGCCACACACTCTACGCTGAGCTAAGAAAGCTAGATAATAGTCATGATTAAAAACACCCTCCCTAGTCAGAAGTAAATGCCCACAGTCACATATATTGCCCATATTAAAACAACACCGGCAGAAATACAATGCCCACAACAAGATATAACGCCCACAGAAAGTAAAAATGCCCTGGCAATGTAGAAACACCATGGCTTAATGGTTAAAACTCCCTCGATGAAATTGAACGCCCACATAGAACGAATTCGCCCACACAAAAAAAAAAAATGCAGAGACATATTCAAGTGCGGAGACACCATTCAATTTCTGGGCGAAGAGGAAAAGTGTAGGTGATTAAAGGAGGGCCAATCAGCATGAAACACCAGGTAGTTCATGATTGGGGCTACAAGGGTTTGGGTGCATCAATCTAAGGGTAACTTAAAATAAAAAGTAAAAAAATAACGCAGGCCTTCACATACTCTTCGACAGAGGTAAGAGACAGCAGGTTTTCTTAAAAATTTGTTAACTCGCAACCATTCATTTAACAGAGGCCTCATTGCCAGATCTGAATATAACGACAGTAAGTAAATTTCAGAGTGTAAAATCTCATTCCTAAAGTTCATTACAATTTCCAAACAAACTTCATTTCAGCAATGCATAGAAAATCTTTACAATTTCCAAACGAAGCTTCATTACATAAATCTTTTTGCCAAAAACACAAATGCAAATATGTATAGCAGCAATGTCGAGAAATCCTTTAACCAAACGCATAGAATGGTTCATATACAACTTTAAGAATTTCACATTATTCTTAAACAACAAACCTACTTGCGTACCTGTGACCGACGGAGAATAACTTGAAGACGCAATCTCGCACTTGAGCTCCGTGCCACTCCCGCTCGTCGACCATCGAGACTACACCGGTACCTCCCATCCAATCACTAGGGGTACTCTGCTTCCCCCTTAGCCCCCCGAGCCACAAAGGGGCCTCACACAGTCCAGATGGTAGATCTAGCTTCCCAGCTCACCTTGCAAGGCTGAGCTACCACTCCTAACCGAGCTGGAAAATCCCAACTCCTCACAAGCAAACAGTCAAGTCCAAATCTGGCAGTGTAACATTACGCTCATCACCCATCCCCCATCTTTCTCATATACCTTTCTTTTATAGAGTTTTGAGACCCCCCCTTTCCCTAAATCACATTTCATTTAAGTTTTAATGAAAACCCTCTAAAAATTATTTGTCTTACAAGTGTCACTCATCCCCCACATTTCTCCAAAATTGTTTTCTTTAAATTTATTAAAAGGCTCATTTCCCTTTTTTTTTTATTCCCTTTCTTTTTTTTTTCTTTTTTTTTTTAAAACCAAAAAGGTAAATGCGCTAATTAATCTTTTCATTTATTATTTATTTAATTATCTTTTGTTCTTTCACAAGTTAGGAAATAATTTCTTCTTTGCAAAATTTTAAAACCATTAG
>JZKD02S1676445.1:78347-90054 GCA_000966675.3 Picea glauca | reverse complement strand
CATGAAATTTGCACACCTAGGTACCTCACCCTAAGTGTCGTAAAGTGTCATATAAGTGTCTCATACACCTTGACACCATGAAATAACCTATGTCACAATCCCTAGTCAATGTGGAAAAGGGATATAATACATGAAGGCCAAAATACCAAGTACACATGAATTGTTATTAATATTCATGGAAAAAGAATTGATCAAGTGTGAGAATCAAGTGCACGTGAATTATTATTAACATTCATGAAAAAAAAAGTAATTAAGTGTGAGAATCCACCTCACATTTGGTTTCCTATTTTTTAGGGAAGGTGGAGGATCTCATGGATGGTTGAAATGTTTCCTCCTTAAAATCCTTGAGAGATATTTCCTCCCCAAAATCCTTGAGAGATATTTCCTCCCCAAATATCTTAGAGATCCCTTTCTTAGCGGATCTGATGAGAGATCCTCTCCATGGTGGTTAAGTCTCCAAATCCTATATAATGATGGATTTCCATGGAGGAAGGGGGGATGGAAAGTATTGTGAAACATCTAACTTATGATCTCATGAGGAAGATGTCATTTGGAGCATCAACATTCTGTGTGTGAATTGTTTAAGCAAGGGTTTGGACAAGGAGAGCTTGGTGAAGCTGTTGCACTACATCCATGGTTGTAAGTAACACTTTGTTCTCATTAATATAATATGCTTGATCTGTTTCTTTCATGTCTGTGTTTGATCTCACACAAACTTGTCTCTAATAGATAGATTTGTTTCGAGCTAATCTTAGTATAGTAGGAAGTTGGTTGTATCTTTGTTTGTCTACATGGCTTATCGAGGAGTTTAAGATTGGAGTTCAACTCGGACTGTGCAAGGACAAACACTGGTAAAAAGGTACGTCTTTTCTCCTTCCTCCTCACACATTAGTTTATCTAGATCTAAAAGGAAGTCATTGTCCATGTTAAGCACCTTTTGTCTTAAGAGTTAAGAGTCTAGCTCTCAAAAGGAGATCTACATGTCTGCAGGGAGATTATCCTTCAACAGAAATTGGCAACTCCACTCGGGATCGAATCAAAACTTTTAGTTTTGGTTTTTATCATAGACCTTTTCTTACCCTTTGTTATTTTAGACCTTTTTCACCCTGTATGTCTGACTGCATATTTTTATTGAATCCTTAGTCCATCACATTCATCTTGATTGAAAAAAATTTCACTGAGTTTTTGGTTTTTTTGACAATTTTCTGAGTTTTTTGAAGCATGGTGCTCCCCTGCCTATGTTAGCAGAGTGTCAGTGCTCCCTAAAGGCCTTAGACAGAGTTTTATAATGCTCTATTTCCCCTTACACTAGAGAGCTAGCCTTTCCTCTGCAAAAAAACCTTCTAGAATTGCCTTTTCTAGAGTCCAATCTTTTTTTTTTTCATTGTTCAGCTTCTTTGTGTTTCCATACTTCTTCCTATTGACCTTTGACACTTTGTTTTCTGATAAATAAGCACTTTGTTGTTCATATTTTTTGACCTTCTTCCTTATTTTGAGTTTTTTCTTCTGTTGAGAGCTTGGAATCGATCCACTGCTTTCTTCCCGCTTATCTGACTGAGCGGAAACTCTGGTGAAGGACATCAAAAATCTGTAAATCATCATATTTGGTTCTTTGAGGTCATTTTTCTTAGCATCTTTATTTTGTGTGAAATTCTTGATTTTCTTTGTTATCTTTTGTTTTCTTTTTTCTTCTTGTTTCGATTATAGCAAGAGGGTGTGTTGTTTGTGTGAAATCTCCTTATGCTTGTCCAAATCACCTTGATCTGAAAGGGTAGTTGGTAGGAGAATTTTTGCATTGAATTCATCATCATTCGCATACAAACAACAAAGATACATCTTAGTGATTGGTTTGCATGTTAGAAGGCATTTCTGAGATGTTTTAGCATTACATTGGATTTGATTGAGAACAAATTGATTGAGTACATTCCTTATTGGTGTTTGATAGTGAAAACAACTCTTTCTCTCTCCCTTAAATAGGCATTCATTGAAAAGAAATGATTGATTATCATATTTTATGCATGTCTTGGGAATTGAGTCATCATTCCATCAGTTTCACTTTCATACACCCTTTGAGTAAAGAACAGTTGTAAAATGAACGCTAATTAAAAATTATCTAGAACATTTTTTATTTTTAGGATCTTCAACCAACATTAGACTAGGGTTAGCACTTTGGATTAGGCTATGAATACAACACTCCAAAGTTTTCAAAACAAATATTAAAATACTGAGCTAGGGAGAGTCAAATCCAATTGTCGTATAGGTTTTCTAGGATCCCCCTCTCACACAAGGGTTACACACGAGGTCGCATTCGAGTGAATTACAGAGATTATCCCTCTGTGGTTCAACTGTTTGTAGTGGTTGGTTTGTATATTGGGGGTCACTTGAAGGTATACCCATGATTATGTGTGGGAGCCTCTTGAGTTGATTTCAGACTTGTTATCCTACCCATACATTTCAGATTAGACTGTCGAATGTACCCACCCAGGGACTCACTGCAAATTGGTGTCTTTAGTTGCCATAATATTAGGGTCTTACACAAGGTGACGGTGAAGAGAAGTCTCACTGTAATTGGAATAGACATTGGTCAAAATCACTTGGGCTCCTTGGAGGGTAAATCCACAATTACTGCGTGGAAGCTTGCACCAAGGTGAAAGTCCGTTAAGGAGGTCACCATTGTAACTATGCCACCATATCCTAGCCCCTTCTTGACTTGATCACGTGATGTTGGATTTCATCGCCAACTAGTATGATCATCGAGAGAAGTTTTGTTTGCTTGGTTAATTCCTAGATTTTTTAGTGTATGTTGTTTCTTTTTGTTAGTTGGCCCTAGATTCTCAGTGTGTTATGTTATTATCCAAAATTGATCCTATAGACGATAAAGGTCTTCACCGATCACACGGGATGCAAGGGTTGCCTCTGGAAGGCTATCAGCCCTTAGCTCCTAACCCTCCAGAAGACAACTACCGTGGAGAGGTAGAAAATCAGTCTAATGCTAGAAGTGTTATTTCTCCTCCATTAGATAACTCAGAAGGTGCTTTGGTTACGATTGAAAATCCCACTTATCACACTACATAAGTGTCAGTAACCCCTCTCAAACCACTTTTTCTTCATTTAGAATCCCGTGGGAACATCATAGACGAAGAGGTCCCACGATTACTGGAGAGAACTTTTACCGAAACATATATGGGATCCACAGAACCAATCTTTGGTGATGAGTATAGGACTCTTGTTCATTCTAGCACCATAGTAGATACCAATCCCACACCTTCTCATTTTGTATGGAGGACTTCATCGGGACGCGATCTCTATGAACATTTCGAATCCTTTCGACAACCCTTTTATCCTCATGACCCTCCTGGTGAAACAGGATCGTCCGATCAAACCATGAGTCACCCAGTCGATTAGGTTATTAAGCCTATTATTATGTCAGCACAAGTCCATCCCACTGCTGGACTCATCCCCTCTTCTCCTATCGAAAGCACTTCAATCCCTACCCCCGTTTCTACGAGCTTTTACTCTACAGCTCCACATGTTCCACATGATCCTATTGGGATGCCTTTTCAGCCAAGAATGAAGACCCCTACTAGCCAAACACAACCAGTTGGAGGGAAATCACCATCTAACGAACCTTTCCCTCCTAAAGGACTACCATTCTATGGTTGGCCTACCCATCCCAGGGGACATCCCCCTTTTCATGCTCCTCTTAAAGGGAAACCTCTGTTTTCCAATCATTCCCCGGTCGTTAATCAACCGTTGGCAGGGGAGAAACCTTTGTTTGTTGGAAACCCTTCAGAATCCTTGGGAGTATCTTTAGGAGGCACTTTTATTCAACCCCACATTGGGGGGCACTCGTCTCATAACCCACTAGGAGGAATATCAAATCTTGTTCCTTCCAAAACATCTTACGCACAATCTGGGACAGCATCCCAAACACCACTTGGAGTTCTCTGGGACAACAACCTTATCCTCTTCATGCGTATAATGTGTATCCGCCTCTGTGATCTACTCCTTACCATCCTCAAGAAAAAAATGTTTATCCTCCTTATGGGAAAGAAAATCACCCAACCTATAATGCTTAGAACCCACCGGGTTATGCAAATGTTTCTCATTCATCATCTAATCTTTCTTATCCTGGCCAGCAACAACCATATGTAGGAGGACCTACTGGTTACAACTATCCATCTAATCCAGTTTATGGTCCTACTGGCGTTTCTATGCCGCACCAGTATCATCCTCAAATTAACCGACAACTACCTTTCCTTACGACTATGGCTCTCCCAGATTTGTCTCGGTTAACTAATGATCCTATTTTTCATTCACCGGTTTGGCTAGTCATTCCAGCTAGACTTCCCTCTGCTATTCCGAAATTTGACGAAAAATCTAGCGAAGATCCAAACAACCATGTGATGACTTTACATTTGTGGTGCTCATTGGAATCCCTCATGGATGACTCTGTACGTTTGTGTCTTTTCCAGCGCACACTTACAGGCTCAGTAGCAAAGTGGTATATTGAACTACCATGTGCTTCTTTTCATAATTTCAATTCCCTTGCCATGTCTTTCCTCATGCACTTTCAACTACCTATTCGCTACGAGACGAGTACTGAACTCTTGACCTCCCTTCGTCAAAATGACTCTGTGCATATCTTTGACCATATTCTTGAGTGGAGGCGACGACGAAGGATGATCAAGGTAATCATTCCTGACATATTATTGGTGGAATGGTTTACTAAATCACTTTTACCCCCGATCGCTCGTGATGTTTCTATGGATGGCGCGGTCACAAAGGAACAAGCCATTGCTCGGGCTCAGTAATTATATTTTATTTATTCACAATCTGGTACTTTGTATGATTTGCTTCTGAATGTTTCTCGAGCTAATACCGATCCATTTAAGCCATCATGATCATCTCATGCGGATGGCGTTATCAGTTCTGTCAACACTTAATCTACTTCCCAATATATCACACTCTCCTCTACCTACCCCCAAATTCAGATCTCTGAGGTGAATGCAGTTCAATCTTCCCCTTCACAACAATCCGGAGGTAAGAAGAAGACAAAGAAAAAATAAAAAAATAACAATGAACAACCAAAAAATCAAGTTCAAACACCTACTACCGAAAAACAAACACAACAGAAACTAAAATTCCCATGTATCATTTGTGGTGACGATCACTACACTCGAGACTGTCCACTTCGCAATGAAGTGGCCAAATTTTTCCAAGGAAAGTCACAACCCGTTGTGCTTACTCAGCCTTTTCCATAGAAGCAATCCATGGTTTCTCAAACCCCCTCTCCTAGGGGCAGTCCTAGCCATCCTAATGATGAGGCCTCGTCGAGTGCACATATTTATATGTTTAATGGGATTAATTTGAATTCTCTCTCTAAGACATACAACACACCAGGTAACCCTGACAAAGGAAAAGAAACTAATGGTACGGGTACTTTATCGGATCCATCACCATCTTCCGTTAGTCTCCCATCGGTTACTCCTCCATCTCGACCACTTCATATTGAGAAACCTGTGTTCAAATATATCTTACACCCTCCTAAGAGCACTATACATAAAGCTACCTTTAATCCTAGTTCACGTGCCCCCCAGAACTACAACATTGTTGAAGATTTGGCTCAACCACTGTGTGCTATGTCGGCGTTAGAAGTTCTACAGCACTGCCCTAGTCAACATAGAATGCTCTTGGATTCTATTAGGCTATTGATCCTGAGTCATCCAATCATATCATGTTTAACCTAGATAATTATGCGTCTTGACTCTCCCACCAACTTACTTTTCAAGTTGATGTTGTTGTTCACAATCAACAAATCCATCGAACTATTTTGGATGAGGGAGCCTCAACTTATGTCATGTCTTTAGCATATTGGAAAGTTTTAAAATCACCTGCACTCAACAAATCCCCAATGATGTTACACGCCTTCGATGAGAGAGGTTTTCATCCCCATGGGATTTTACAATCCCTGCCCATCTGATTAGGTGGAAAAATTGTTATTGTTGATGTTGAGGTGGTCGATGCTCCCCTTGATTACAACTTGTTACTTGGAAGAAGTTGGTTTTATGCTATGACTGTCATTGCCTCGTCGGTTTTTCGATGTGTCCAATTTACTCATCAGGGAAAAATTTTCACTGTTGATCAGTTGGATTTCTGCACGACCGATGCTTGCGCTCCCACTACCAACAATATTGATTTCTTGGGAGACCACAAGATCACGTATGAAAGCATTGGTGTTGGCTTACTAAAATATTCTAGCCTCATGGATACCTTCCCTACACCACTTCCACCGACTACACATCATATTTCCACCATCGATATGATTTCGACCATGGCTTATCAATCTTTGGAATCATATGACCCTTGGATTGTACCTCATCTGTTGGAATTTGATGCACTAGGTGACACCGTGCCACTTAGTCCAGCCGAACCATCATATGTTTCTATCCAATCTGCTTCTCCCTCGTCAGATTGCCAACATCTATTGGCACCCAACATTTCATCGATGCCACCAAAATTAAGTTCCTTTCCATCTACGATCGATTACATTTCCCCAATTTTTAACTTGGATGAATCTATCATGGAAATGTTGAGCATTGACGAGCTACCTCGGGATGATAACCATCATCGATCCTTTTTTCTTCCCCCTCGTGAAGAAACTCGGCTAGATATACAGTATATCTCCCCCCCTGATGTCGATTTTCTATCGTCTCCCATGCCTTTGAATTTCGATGATTTGGATCCGGTATTTGACATGGTGATTTATTCGATAGGGCTATTGAAGCCTGATCTCCTTACCCCTGTCATGACCCTCGACATGTGTCCCTTCCAGAGTGATTATCTTCCATCCAGTGAAGATCTCTTGGAATCCATGACCAATTTTTGTCCCTTGACATGGTGTCCTTCCAAAGAATTATCCTCTTGGAAGCTATGATCAAGAATAAGCACATGAGCATAGTTTCTCTTCTCTGTGGCAAGCTCGTTAAAAAATGAAATAGAGGTCACGAGCATAGTTTCTCTTCTCTATGGAAAGCTCATTAAAAAATGAAACAGAGGCCTTGAGCATAGTTTTCCTCTTTGTAGCAAGCTCGTTAAAAAATGAAACAACAATCTGGGGATCGAACCCAGAACCCTGAGCATAGTTCTTTTCCTGTGTCAAGCTCATTAAAAAATGAAATAGTCACCTCTCTTGAACCTTATTTTCATCCACCCTTCTCCTTTTTCTCATCTAGTAGAGAAATTGGTGACAACCTCAAAGCCAATGAATGAATTGAAGCTTGGAGGGAATGTCTCCAACCTTTGATGATCATTCTAGAGTTAAGACACTAGCTTTCAAGCTGGGGGCATACCAAGCTTAGTCTTTGTTCTTTCTCGTGCTCGTAAATACATGAGAATGCATATGGGTAAAATTTTATCTCTTTTTTAGACCTGTATGGATACACGAAAAAGGAACCCCATGGAGTCGTATTTAAGCTCTTTTTCAGACTCTCTAAACATGAAAAGATTGTCAAGTGATATTGCTTCCTTTAACATTCGTTAAAAGGTTTGAAAGGGAATCTTTCGAGTGGTAATTTGTCTCTTTTTCAGCCTTGCAAGACTAACATTACGAAAAAGGACAACATTGGAGTCATCTTTAAGTTCTTTTCAGAATCTCTAAACATGAAAATATTGTCGAGCGACCTTGTTCTCTTCACGCTCGTTAAATTATTTGAAGAAAACGTTTGTTGAGTGATAGTTTATCTCTTTTTCAGTCTCATTAGACTACTTTACAAAAAAGGAACTGAGAGAGTTCTCTTTTAAGTGTTTTTCCAGACTCTATAATCATGAAAAACCTTCAAGTTTTCTATCTTTAGACTCATTAAACAAACATCAATAGGCCCATACCAAATCGAACCCTTACTTCTTCCAGTTCGTTAAAAAAAGGAAGAGGGACTTACCGAAGGTAAGTTATATCGAGCATGTGTTATCCTCCTCGATCTCGTTAAATTAAAAAGAGGTACTCGTCTATCTGGATGGGGGAAAAAAATGAAGGAAGCAAGCCAAGCAATTTTTGAGAACATTACCAGTAACTGTTAGAGTCTCCCTTGAACACGACACTTTGTCTTTGCACACATATTAATCCGTTGAACCTCTGCACTAAACCAATCCTTTCAGTTTTTCTTACTCCTTTGGGTCACCCGGCGAAAGTCACAGTATCCACTGCATCATCGTGTTTTGGTCCATGTCATGTTTCTATTGTTCTGGCTCATTGTTCAAGGGAAGTATCCACCTTGAGAGTCAACCATCACAAATATCTTGTCTCAATACCCATGTCATTCCATGTTCATTTGATCTACCAATTACATCTATGTGTCTGTTTCATGTCGTTTATGGGGGATACATTAAGGCCCTCCTTCGACGAGTCTATTCATGTCAACTTCAACACATTATCCAGGAACTAGACTTAGAAACCAGTTAGTACTTTGGGACCTGCATGCCTCAATGGCAGGCCTCCTCACATCCGATAGTGGGTTTACATCATTGACCTATAATCGGATGATTCCACAGATGTTCAACTTCATCTCATCCATTCACATTCATTGGAATATACTAGAGGACCTTGGGAATCATTGACATCAATGGTGATCTCCCTCGTGCTTGTTAATGGTTTACGTCATTGACCGGTAATCAAGTGGTTTCTTCCATGTTCGAAATAAAGACATCTATTCACATGGTTAGATTCATACTACATCGGGATTGGTAAGAAGACCCTGGGTTGAGTCATCACTCTTATATATACTTTTCCCAGGTTGCGAAGGAGTTTCTTTTGAACAATGACACATATACTGTTACATATATCCACTTTGTATTGGTCGTGGCTATGTCTTGTCATCTTGTAGATCCACTATGTATTCTTCATGGCTACGATCAATTCAGGTCATAGGAGTATAGATCCACATTGTATCCTCTGTGGCTATACCTTTTATCAATATAATTATGGATCCGCAATGTATTTTATGGTGGCCATATCTTGCAAGTCTTTATCACCCAAGCATAGGTATGCCTGCTTTGGGTTTGAAACATCTCATAATATTTGTTGGATGTTTGTGTGCAGCTTCTATCACGTTCTCTGCATCTATACCCTTGCTTTAAATATTTGTAAAGTGTTTCGGCCATCATTCTCTCTTCTGACCTCACACTTTAGGGGGCATTATGTTACACATGAAATTTGCACACCTAGGTACCTCTCCCTAAGTGTCGTAAAGTGTCATATAAGTGTCTCATACACCTTGACACCATGGAATAACCTATGTCACAATCCCTAGTCAATGTGGAGGAGGGGTATATTACATGAAGGCCAAAATACCAAGTACACATGAATTATTATTAATATTCATGGAAAAAGAATTGATTAAGTGTGAGAATCAAGTGCACATGAATTATTATTAATATTCATGAAAAGGAAAGTAATTAAGTGTGAGAATCCACCTCACATTTGGTTTCCTATTTTTTAGGGAAGGTGGAGGATCTCATGGACGGTTGAAATATTTTCTCCTTAAAATCCTTGAGAGATATTTCCTCCCCAAATATCCTAGAGATCCCTTTCTTAGTGGATCTGATGAGAGATCCTCTCCATGGTGCTTAAGTCTCCAAATCCTATATAATGAGGGAATTCCATGGAGGAAGGGGGGATGGAAAGTATTGTGAAGCATATAACTTATGATCTCATGAGGGAGATGTCATTTGGAGCATCAAAATTCTGTGTGTGAACTGTTTAAGCAAGGGTTTGGACAAGGAGAGCTTGGTGAAGCTGTTGCACTACATCCATGGTTGTAAGTAACACTTTGTTCTCACTAAAATAATATGCTTGGCATGTTTCTTTCAAGTCTGTGTTTGATCTCACATAAACTTGTCTCTAATAGATAGATTTGTTTCGAGCTAATCTCAGTAGAGTAGGAATTTGGTTGTATCTTTGTTTGTCTACAGGGCTTATCGAGCAGTTTAAGATTAGAGCTCAACTTGGACTATGCAAGGACAAACACCGATAAAAAGGTACTTCTTTTCTCCTTCCTCCTCACACATTAGTTTATCTAGATCTAAAAGGAAGTCAGTGTCCATGTTAAGCACCTTCTGTCTTAAGAGTTAAGAGTCTAGCGCTCAAGAGGAGATCTACCTGTCCCTAGGGAGATTTTCCTTCAACACACTTCTAGAGACTCTTCAGTTATACTCTCCATTAAACAGACTCCTCTGAAACTAGCCATATAATTCACATAGTTTTTTTTTCTCTTTGGCAGATTCTTCCTAGTTTACAGGCCAAACCAGTCTTAAAAGAGTCTGAGTCTTCCAACATTAATTTGTAGTATAAGAAGACAAAAATATTAAAAATAGTATTAAAATCATAAATGAAGAAACAATAACCAAGCCCGCTATATGAATTCTGAATATTCAACTATAAGTAAAAACCTGTGTATTTAAGCCCACATTCAACTATAAGCAAAAACCTGTTAACCATTAGGAAAGCGGTCTATTTAAGCAAGAACCAATTAACCAGTTAACCATTAGGAAAGCAGTATATTAAAGAAGTCTATTTAACCTGTTAACCATTAGGAAAGCAATTTATTTATGAAAAAACCTGTTAAGCAACCTATTTAAGAAGTCTATTTAACATGTTAACCATTAGGAAAGTAGTCTATTTAACATGTTAAGAAGTCTATTTAACCTGTTAACCATTAGGAAAACAATCTATTTAAGCAAAAACTTGTCAAGCAATGTATGTAACCTGTTAAATAGTCTATTTAACATGTTAACCATTAGGAAAGCAATATATTTAAGCAAAAACTTGTTAAGCAGTCTATTTAAGTAGTCTATTTAACCTGTTAAGAAGTCTATTTAAACTGTTAACAATTAGGAAAGCAGTATATTTAAGTAGTCTATTAGGAAAGCAGTCTATTTAACCTGTTAACCATTAGGAAAGCACACTATTTAAGAAAAAACATGTTAACCATTAGGAAAGTAGTCTATTTAAGCAGTTTGTTAACCTATGTATAGAAGGAAAAAGAAGTCTATTTAAACTTGCATTATTGTAACATTAGGACAACACATAACATATTTTTAGATGTTGTTATACTTCTATGTTAATATGTTCATTTTGTGTGATATTGCTTGGTCGTAGTGTTGGGCCCTAGTGGCCAAGTCACAGTCCACTAGAATGTGACTTGGCTGTGAGGGCCAGCCCTATGGCCAAGCAGTGGGCACACCAAGGTTGAATAGTGTGCTCAAAACCTTTCAATTTCATTTTCATTTATAATTTATTTTTAACTGTAATTTTTAAATATTAAATTTAATTTATATGCAGTCTATAAATTTTAATTGTAATTTTTAATTTTTTGTTTTCATTTTAATTTAAATTTTTAATTTAAATTTTAAATTATATGTCTATCCAAGTCATGGGCACACCAATGGCTTGGCCACAGGGATGGGCCCCTGCGGCGAAGTCACAGTCTAGTGGATTGTTCCTTGGCTGCAGGTCCAACCCTGTGGCCTAGCCGTGGGCACACCAAGGATGAATAATGTGTTGTTGTACACCCTAGTAAACTGATTTAACAACATAATTATTCAAATGTCATTTGGGCTATATGTTGTCCTAAAACTAAGCAAAAATGATAGGTGACCAAGGCCATTTTGTGTCTAACTTATTTTGAAATGTCAGAAATGTTTCTAAATC
>JZKD02S1676445.1:40134-59593 GCA_000966675.3 Picea glauca | reverse complement strand
ATAGAAGAGATATTCACCTCAAAGTTCATATATCCTTAATAAAATAAAATCTCAAAGTGAAAGAGATGTTTTTAAATTTTCTTTAATTTTGAGAACAATAATTAAAAAAAATATTTAAAATAAAAGAGATGTTCAATTCAACTTTAATTTATATAATTCTCGTAAAATAAAATAAAAATTGGAATGAGTTAAAATTTGAAACAAGACACTTTACAATAGAAAATAGAAAATATAAAATATGTTTAACTTTTTTTAAAACTAATGCAATATTATTAAAATAAAATGGAAAAAAATACTATTGAAAAAAGTAAGTGTTCATTAGAAATGGTGTTTAACAATTTTTTAATTTAAAATAAAACGCTCACAATACAAGAGGTATACAACTCAATTTTGATTGCTGTAATGCTCATAAAATAATTTTGATTGGTGTAATGGTTGAAAAACACAGATAAAATATGGTTGAACCTTATTTTATCTGTGTCTTTTAAGAATGATCGGGAGCTTTTTATACATACCCTTTTTTATAAATAGCCTATTTGGAAATATGGTTGAAAATAGTCAAAACAAGTCATCAAATTTTGGAATGTACTTTCAATGTAAAATAAAACATTCTGGAATGTACATGTGCCACTTGTTTAAAAACATCATAATAGTATTCTATCTTCAATTATTCGTTGATGATCGACTTTGGACATTTTCCATTTTCTTATTTTTGTTTTTTTTGTTTATTGAAATTCTGTGAAACTCATGCACGTTGCACATACCAAATGACTATATTGACAGCTTGTGACATCTGACTAGTAGTCTTGAAAGTGAACATGAGTATCGGTTTGATGGGTTTCTTGAAAACAATATCCTTTCAATACAATGGATCCTCTTTCATATATAAAATCATTATCATCAAAATCTTCTAATAGCCTCATCTTTTGTTCCATGCATCACATAAAATAATATTTCACGTTTTTAGTGTTTTCTACAGGTGCAACCATGGAAAAAAAATCTCCTACAAATAATTGGATATATTGGACAACAAATAGTTCGTGTTAGATTATCACACAAGTACATATACAAGTTATTTGAAAAAATTTAAACATAAAAATTACCTTCTCTAACAAGATTGAAAACTCTATCACCATCAACTGACACTATAGTTTCATTTGATTCCGTCTCCTTTGAGCTTGCAAGTGGAATTTTCCCTTTTACATTAAGTTCGGTATGTCTACAAGCTTTAACATATCCTACATTTTCGTTTTCGCAAATATCTATGGATTATGTGTCTTCTATGCAAACTTAACAAAAACAAGACTCATTTCTTCTATCAAATGCAAACACATTTTGAAAATGTTTTTTTTTTAACTAAATGTATTTTTCATGTCCCAGGTATTGTACTGGTGTCATATGGGATTGATCTGTTTACTACATCTTCAATTCAAACATACCAAAAAAACATACATAAGACAAGAACTTGTTAACTTGAAATCTCTAAAGAAAATGATTGAAGATTGAATATAAATTAGAACATGTTCAAATAAAAATATCATGTGTACATACATGTAACATTTATTTATACACAGACATGCACACATCCCTTGAAGGGTTATATTCATGGATTAGGGCCATTTTGCACCATTCAACAACTTGTTCGACAGATTCAAATCAATCGGCATGAGGCTTCATTTGATACCTTCGAAGTGCTCTTTTTATACATGGCCGTGCACCATTGTGCTCTCCTTTTCCATGACCAGTCTTGAACATATTCTAGCAATGTGTAATGTTTTTTTTTTTATGAACACGTCATAACCAATAGAATGATCGTGAAGATTTGAACTGACCCGCACACCCATCTGACCATATCCAATGTCGATCGAATCCGATTTGGTGTTCTTTCAATGAATCATAAAATTTATCAAAACAATGTTGTACATAATATGTGTCGTGTGCTCGATCATCACTTATATAAAAGTGATATTCTGTAATAACATGTCGATTGTCATTGGTGCTCTCTATGTTATCAAGACTTCGTTGAGCATGTCTATATAGGACATGGAAAAATATAATGACTTGATCATAATGATAATATTCACTATGTATTTGTCCTTCGTGAAAACAAAAGGCGGGGACGGAAAACTGCACACCAGCTGATCAAGGAAGCAGGCAACCTCATGATAAACTCAGGTTAGATACACAAGCTTTCGGAGGGATACCTCCACTCAACACCTCCCTCTTAATGATAAATATCATCACATGGAACATCATAGGACTGAATGGTAGATCCAAACAAAGGATCCTCCGAGATTGCATCATGGCAGAGAAACCAGATATTTTGCTGCTCCAGGAGACTAAATGCAGAGGACCAGAAGCTGAAACAATCTTTCAACGTATATGGTGAGAATGTAACTCCATAACAACAGACTCCATAGGAGCCTCAGGTGGCCTGGCCATCTTATGGAACCCATCCAATGTGACTATTAGCAAACCTTTCACAACAATTGGCACAATAACTGCTCACTTTGCGGTCATGGGCACGAACTAGGAAGGAGCCATCACAAATTTCTATGGGCCCCACAGTAGCCAGGACAAACACAAATTCATGTAGCGACTCGAGTTGATCAAGACCCTGGCAGCAACCCCAAACTGGATCTTAGGAGGCGACTTCAACATGATCCTGACACTGGAGGAAAAAACTGGAGGTATCAAAAAAATCGAGCAAGACAGTGGTAAGTTCAAAGCTCTCATTTATCATTTAAAATTAGTAGATATTGAAAATAGAAATGGCACCTTCACTTGGTCCAATCGCAGATCAGGTAACCAGCACATTGCCTGTCGATTAGATCTCTTCTTGGTAACCGAGGAAATTATGGAATCAAGCTCTCAGCTGGAAAGCCTTATCCTACCAAAAGCAGGCTCAGACCACTAGCCCCTGCCTCTGCAGCTAGACTTGGGAGAACCTCCCAGATACAAGCCTTTCCTCTTCGAGAAATTTTGGCTAGCACACCCGGACTTTAAACGGCTAGCCAAATCTTGGTGGAAACAAGTAGAAATAGACCATGGCTCATGCATGTACAAATTTCAACAGCGATTAAAAAATTTCAAGCAAAGGCTAAAACAATGGAACAAAAACAGCTTTGGTAATATACTTCAAAGCATAAGGACCATAGAGAGCAGGTTGGGGGATACCCAAAAAAATTTCATTTCCGGATCAAGAACCGTTGAATTAATGGAGGAGGAGGAGGAGCTTCAGGCACAACTGGAAGAACGAAGGAAGCAGGAGGAAATCTTATGGAAGCAAAAATCCAGAGTGCAGTGGCTTAAAGAAGGGGAAAAGAACACAAAATTTTTCCACAGAGCCATGATGCATAGAAGGCATATCAATAGGATCACTCACCTAGAGGATAGCCAGGGCAAATTAACCAGGGAACACTCCAAAATTGAGGAGGAGCTACTCAATTACTATCAAGACCTCCGAACGGAACCGAATAAGGATAGAACGGAAGCAATCAAGAGAGTAACTGGACACATACCGACACTAGTTACACCAGAGAAGAATGCAGCCCTAACTTGACCCATCACCCAAGAAGAGGTTGACCAAGCAGTAAAGGCCATGCCCGTAGGAAAAGCCCCAGGCCCGAATGGGTTCACCGTGGATTTCTTCCACCATTGTTGGGATCTGGTCAGACAGGAAGTGTGGGAAGTGGTAGAGGAGTCAAGAGCTTCAGACCTGGTACTACCAGCTCTTAATGCCACCTTCCTCACCCTCATTCCGAAGGAAGAAAGAGTCACCAATCCCAAATAGTTCAGACCCATAGCCCTGTGCAACGTCATTTATAAAGTTATAACGAAGGTCATCGCCACTAGGCTCAAGCCCATCCTACCATTCGTCATCTCCAAGGAGCAGTCAGGGTACGTAGAAGGAAGACAAATCATAGACAACGTCATCCTGGCCCATGAGATCATACACTCCCTCAAGACTTCAAGAACTCCATGTATTCTTATCAAAATCGACCTTTCAAAATCCTTCGATCGGGCCAGCTGGCAATATATTAGAGTTGTCCTAGACTCCTTCGGCTTTGATAAGGGTTGGATA
The DNA here is from genome assembly GCA_000966675.3 of Picea glauca. Lineage (NCBI taxonomy): Eukaryota > Viridiplantae > Streptophyta > Pinopsida > Pinales > Pinaceae > Picea > Picea glauca. The sequence goes on along the minus strand of JZKD02S1676445.1, from coordinate 55,509 downwards.
AGTTGGGTCATGAATCTCACCTCCTCCACCTTCTTTTCCATTCTAGTTAATGGTGTACCTTCTAAACCTTTCTCGCCATCAAGAGGAATTCGGCAGGGGGACCCCCTATCCCCTTTTATGTTTGTACTTTTAGCGGAAGGTCTGGGGCGCTACATCAAAGGAGCAGTAACTGAAGGTTCCCTCAAAGGCCTACCTCTGCACAACATTCAACCTGCACCCTCACACAGTCAATTCGTAGATGTCACCCTCCTCTTGAACTCTCCCACTGTCCAAGAGGCTACAAAGCTCAAATCCATCCTCTCAGACTTCACTGAAGCCTCAGGCATGTCGCTCAACCTGGACAATTCCAAACTCTACTTCTTCAACACCTCGCCCTCTGTCCAACATCATGTTTCCAGACTTCTGGGGATACCCAGGAGCTCCCTTCCATCCAACTATCTTGGAGTTCCACTCACTGGAGCGGAAACTTCCACCATCTCCTGGGACAACCTCCTCCTCTCCATTTCAAACAGTCTACACAACTGGACTTTTAGACCTCTCAATATTGCCTCCTGGTTGGTTCTCCTCAAATCATTTTTGCAATCTTTACCCACCTACCTCTTCACTGCTCTGGCGGCTCCCAAAAGAGTCATCAGAGCTATTAAAACCTTGCAACGAAACTTTCTCTCGCATGGTCATCAACCAAAAAAGAAATGGGCTTTAGTCAACTAGGATAGGCTCTGCACGCCAAAAAGTCAAGGCGGACTGGGGCTCAGAGATCCAGGGAAACTGAATCAAGTAATGGGAGCTAAAATCTGGTGAAGATGGCTGAAGAATCCAACAACAGCCTGGGCGCAACTGTGGAAAAGAAAATATGCCCCCCACACTTCAGAAGATCAGCTAATACGACACAACAACCACATATAGGGCTCCAACATCTGGAACACAACTTGGCAAAATCACACTCTGGTTCAAAACCACGCCTTCTGGGAGCTAAGCGATGGAGGAAGCACCCTATTTTGGGAAGACTCTTGGCAGCAACTCAAACCATTGGACACAATGGAAGAGCTATCTGATCTTAAAAGAGCCCTCCACCAAAACGCCTCTCTAAAGGTCAAAGATTTATGGACGTCACAAACTCCGCAGCAAAGGTGGTGCCAATGGAAGATCTCACATCAAGAGCTCGGGGTCCCCGAAACTCTCGATCTGCAGAGCTGGCAATCTCAAGCCACCAGCAGGAAAATACTGTATAGAGAAGGACCAGACATCCTGAGGTGGGGGTACACCACAGCTGGAACTTTCACTATCAAAGAAGCTTACTCACTGCAAGAAAACCAACAGGAATCAAGAAAGGAGCATATCTGGAGCAAAGTCTGGAATCCCTCTCTCTGGCCTAAGGTCTCTACCTTTCTCTGGCTAGTGGCGCACAACAAAGCTTTAACCTGGGACAACCTAAGAAAGAGAGGCTTCATCGGACCGTCCCTTTTCATTCTATGCTTCCAACAGGAGGAAACCAAAGAACACCTCTTCAATGGATGTCATTATAGTCAATGGATCTGGGACTATGGAACGCAACTTATGCGTAAATCCAACCGAAACCGAAGCAACATCAATTGCACAATTGAGAATTGGGACAGCATTTCATTTAACAATCCCATTCTAAATCTCATATGGAAACTACTGACGGTATTCAACCTCTGGAAAATTTGGAAGGAACGAAACAAGAGAATTTTCCACTCTCAACCTTCCCTCCCTGAAGCCACCTGGGAAAAAATCAAATCCCTAATAATAGAAAAAATCAGGAGAAAATCTTGGACAAAGGAAGATCGGCAGTGCATCCCTGAGGAGCAGAGCATCCTTCAAAACTGGCAGCCCATACTAAGCAACCGACTGAAAACAAGAAGCCATACGGGACAACCAACCAGCCCTACCAACTGGACTCCCCCTCCAGCACACTTCATCAAAGTTAACTTTGATGGAGCCTCCAAAGGCAACCCAGGACCAGCAGGATATGGGGCAGTGCTCAGGAACTCAAGTGGGGAAATCCTAGGTCTGGATGCAGGATTCCTTGGAGACACAACCAACAATGTAGCCGAGATAACAGGACTCCTACGAGGACTCCAAACATCCATCGACAAAGTTTATCAAAGGATAATCCTGGAAGGAGATTCACAAATCATCATAAGGTTAGCCACCAGAATCCTCCACAGATGCGACCCTGACAAAATCTCACCAAGTTGGAGACTCTATGGCCTGCTCACAGACTTCAGTCACCACCTACAACTGCATCTCAGCATCACTAATTCCCACGTGAAAAGAGACGCAAATAAAGTGGTTGATCGACTAGCAAATGAGGCAGTTGAAAAGGGCGAGGAACACTTCTGCTGGGAAGGCCATGGCTCACCAGCTCCAGAGATCCTCACTTGGTGTCAAGCCTTAGCCACCAACGATCTTCACTTCCCGGATGGGGTGACAAGGGGCGCGATAGTGCCACGCGGGAGCGAGCTAGGACGCAGCTTTAATGCATCCACCGGATCACATCACCTCGGACAATAACGTCGCATGAATCCGCGCAGGAGCATTCAAACAATGAGTCCCCTCGCGCAAGGGAAGGGTACCCCTCACTACAACACTATCCAGTAGACTTTAATGACGATGGTTAATGTTTCGGCTATGGCGATTATTTTTGCATTAGTGCTCATTGTCCGAGTAGCAAGGCCAAGCAGCAAGTCGCTGCAGGAGGCCTCCGTCTCACAGGCAAACCAGAGCTGCGATAGCCTCTCTCCCATTCCACCAGCACAGTGGCCACACTCAGAAACCTCGCCATTCCTCAGGAGTAACTTGATAGAAATCGACAGCATTAAGATATTTCACTGGGATCCCGCCATGCCCCGAGCCAGAGGGAAACCGTGAAGGGGAGCGGCCTGGTATACGGCGAAGTCATGGCGCAAGATAAAGGAGAAATTCGAGAAAACCATGGCGATGGCAGCTAGGAGATGAAAGAGAAGACCACGTACGCCTCCAATGGCGTACGTGGAGGAAGTCATCCCAGAAGGAGGCCTGCCAAGCCCTCCTGAGCACACCCTGTTTATGGTACTGGAGAATTGGAATCCAAGCTCGAACTTTGGCTCGGATAGCACACAACATCCTGCAAGCAGTGCGCTTGACCCTTCCACAGCCACCATAGAGAAGCCTTACTCCCCCTGTTACGTTGAAGAGGAGGCTCCTCCCGAACCCACCAAGGAAGCGGAGGAGCCAAAGCGAGCATGACATCGACACAGGACACAGGAAGCAGAGGCGGCCACCAGCGAGGAGTTAATAGACAGCCACCGCCCGGAGCAACCACCTTCAGTTGACTGGGGATACCTCAATCTCATCTTTGAGATTAGGAATAAGCTGGAAGACCAAATCTTCCGCCTAGTGTGAATGGATCAGCGGCTTGACATGTTCTTTGCAGCACATTCCAGAACACCGTCAAAGAAACAATGTTCGACTTATGCGCGATCTTACTCGTTCCCAGCGAGATGGAGGCACTCCGAGGACGAGGACAAGCATCCCGGTTCAGAGGTTACTTAATGTTCAGAACTAGACTTTGGTTTTGGTGTTGTTGTCATATTTTATACCTTAAGATAGCTAGTTACCAGGTTTTCTTAGCACTAGTTAGAAGTACCAGTTTCATGCTCGCGACTGCTAGTCCTGGTTTCCTTCGGGCAAGACGTAGCATCGGCAACTCTGTTAATTTTTCTAACTATGCACACTGGGTGACAAATGGACATGGATGCCCAACTGTCCCGGTTTCCTGCTCAGGAGGGACAGCTGGCATCATTTACAGTTTTGTATTTTGGTTATGGTAATATAATAGGCACCACCCTTTTTTACTTAAAAAAAATATTCACTCTATATTTCTTTTTGTGCAGTGAATGTGTATTTCTCTGCAAAATCAACTATAGACAAAATTTTCCCTAGTGGAAACACTTCATGGGATTGTTTGAATTGTAGACCTTTTCCACCGAGCTCTATGTGAATGATTGGTGTATTTATAAATTTCTTCCTCAAACTTCTTCAAAAAATCTATTACACAGATTTTATCTACCTTCAAAACAATCCTTTTGGAAATAACATTTGTAGAATGTGGAGCCGTGTTGTTGATATATTCATATCTCTTCCAATTGACTCTTATATTGGAAAATGATTGATCATTCATATCAATATGATACTTTGAATGAAACAAAATTAGATCTCCACAACGATCACATTTATTTCCACCAACACAATTTTTTTTGTAAAATAAATCATCTTCTTCTCTTTCACATAGAATTTTAGATATAAAAACACGAAATGTGGAAGGAGGAGGTGAACCTAGCCATAAATTTTTACCAAAATCCAAAAAAGTGTCATAGTACAACTCAAATTCCACATGATAATGACAACAACAAGTGTCATGAACAGTGATGGGTCTAACAAACCATGGTTTTTGTTGCACAAATGTATTGATGGAAATTTAACTTCTTTGTGCTCTTCTTTGAACTTATTGAACAATTATATTTGTGTCATTGGAAATATATGTTTTGGATGTTCTTCATATTTTTTTTATGCTATTCTTCATCGCAACACATCCCTTGTATGTGGTGAAACACGATATTCTTCCAACCAACAATTACGGGCCAATTCTTTAACATTTTCTGCAAGTCTATCTTTGTAGGGTTGTCTAGAAATCACTGTCCAACAAGCGAGTTCATCATTTGCATCTATTTGCAATCGAAATTTTCTATGTTTGTGCAATTTGTTTTTTGACGTTCCCATCGTTTTTTCCATGTGTCTTGTCAAACGATCTTTTATATTTCTATATGAAACAACTATTGTTTGTATCACTCTACATGCAACACAAACATCTTCTTTTCGAGATTTTCCAAAAGCTTTTAATACACTAGTTATATTGTTAAAGACATTTTGTTTCACATTTTTATCCTTTGTCGAATTTTGAATACCCAATAATGATGTAGCTTCTTTTAACTTTATTTACTTCATTAGACAGAGTAAAAGTTGATCTTGTACTATTACCGATTCATCTTTAAAAAAAGTATTATACATATTCTTAGTTCGATATACTATATAATGCTTATCTTTTTTCTTCCCAAATTTGTCAGTATAAACATTTTCTAATATTTCATCATCAATGTTGATAGATTCTCCTGCATATTTCAATTTAAAGTTTATATTAAAAAACATAACCCGAACACAAATTCACTAAACCATGTATACTTGAATGTTCATCTTGTATTATCTAAATTTTTGTACATACCTATAGGTGATTCATCTTCTGCTTCAATTTTGGTTTCAACGTCTTCTGCTTCAATTTTGATTTCAACGCCTTCTGCTTCAATTTTGGTTTCAACGTCTTCTTCGACATTATGAGACAAATATATTTATGTTTTTTGAAAAACAACAAATTGTAATTACAATCAATTATATTATTTACAATATTCTAAATTTGAATTCTATACTTTGAATTCTGTACTTTCTGAATACAGTCCCAATGTGTGTCGTGTGCTCGATCGTCATATGTGCATACATATGTGGTTGAACTTCTTCTTGTTGAAAATGTCTATTGACATTATCAGCGTTTATTTCTTCAATATTTGCACGTTCTCATTTCTTTCTCCAATAATGATCTTTCCTTTTTTCATTTTGGTGAGTATCATCTCAAGTGCGATCAAATTTTCTCTTGCGCAAACTTTTGTTTCCCATGACTTTTATAGTTATCTGTAAAAGATATGTTCAACAAAGACTTCACCTTGAAAATATGCTCAACATTTATCTTTTAACATATAAATTGTTATTCCAATAAAAACTTGAACAAACATCAATTACCTTATTCAACAAAAACCAAAAAGATGATTTGAAACTTTGTTTAGGTGATCTATAAAACCATCATGTATCGATATCGATACTTTGATTCAGCCTATGGAATAGAGGGAATAAATAAATAAAGAAAATAATACAGCTACAATCAATAATAGAAATGCTTTGAAATCCCTGTCCCTGAGCTCATATATGTCCATCCATCCGATGAATTGTGTTAAGTGTGTTAGGCCGAAACCGTACTTATATGATTTGGCGCAAAATGAAACAATACGACGTGTCTTTTCATTTTTTCTGACTGGAAAAATTCGCTCAGCACGCTTTCGGCCGAAAGAAGGTTTTTTCAGCCGAAAACCTTGGAAACCGTTTAGTTTTGACAGTTTCCATTATAATTTATTCCTTCGACCGAAATAATATTATTTCAGCTGAAAGATTATTTCAGCTGAAAACATGAAATTGGGACTGGAAAAAAAAACCAGAGAATTGCCCCAAGATTACCTGAACTTCAGAGGTTGCGGACTCCTAGAAATACTGAGAATTTGGTTTTGAAAATGACACCAGCATTTCAAAAATTGAATCTACTTTCGATTCCTATAATTTGTTTTCATTTTCATTATTTTTATCTAATTTTATTTAATTTTATTAAAAAATCACTGCATAATATTTTCAACAGACAATATGATTTGGTGAAATGAAATATCGGTATCTTTAAAAATATACGGTGAAAAATTTATAAAAAATTGTATTCATAATCCTTAAATTGTTCTTTTCAAAAGGGTATATTTAGATTTTACTTTTAAGTAAAAATTAAGATAGATACAAGGTGTAGAAAAACATGTGTTTAAAATCTGCAACATTTTCAACTTGGTCAACTTAAATTTTTTTTTGAAATTATAATATTCATCCATTAGATTCAAAATTATAGTCATAATAAAATAGAGTCTCTGTAGATTGTTGCAGTATATTTCGTTTCTTAAAAACATAAGTTTAATAATATATACATTGTTGTGGGAAAACATAACTCATTATCATTCCTTTCATGTTTAAGGAACATACTGTTAAACAATTGTCAAATTGACATATCAAATCTTGATAAAAAATAAATGAAAAATAGTCATTGGAAAGATAACAAAATTATTCATAAGTTTTGTTTTTACTGTAAAGTGAAATTCTAAATAAAAAAAAATACTTTTGTATGCCGTAAGTTGAAGAACTTGTGAAAATATAGTTTTGTTTTCTCATAAAACAAGAAAAAGTGTTACCCATCTTCATGATTTCACCTTAAAACATTAATGTATTTAGTATTTTATATATTCATATATATACCATTCATGTATCATTTTCTAACATCCCCTCTTGCGTGCACCTGATGTGACTTATTCTTTGAGAACACTTGCGTGAAAGTGATCTGATTCAATATATGATTGATTGCTTAGATTATGGATTATGATGTCATGTTATGTTAATTTATATATGTATAAACAAGTCCTATTGACTGGTTTCTCCTGAGTATGCAGGACTCTAGATAGATTGAGGATGTCGATGGCATCGATGGACCTCCTTGGACTCTGGATTGAGTCAGGGAGTGCACTGCTTATGGTTTGAGTATTTTTATTATTGCCTATCTGACATATGACTGGTATATAATGATATTGCTTATGGATCACTGACATGTTTTGTTGATGGATGCAGGATGACGATTGCTTTCTAATCAGACTCACATTTGGAGAAAAGGGGTCCTAGATGACAACCAGAGATATTGAGGGAGTGGTGTGGCAGCATCCCTACAACAACCTACTAGCACTCTCGTCGTGGCGCGAATTGTAGGTTAACGATTACCTAGTTCAAGAGATCCACGATCCTGTGAGGGAAGACTGAGACAGTCACTCACGAAGATTCTAAAGGGAGCGCAATAAGGCAGGGTCCTTATTCCTTAGAGGCACTTAGTCCCACAAGGTCACCTAATGGAGTATTGACTCCAAGGGCTTGACGTCTACCAAAATCAGTCAAAAGGCGAGCAACACCCTTGGAGCACGTAGTGCATCCTGAAGGGCACATCGCATAAATGAAACATGAATGAAGGCGAGTGGCACCCTCGGAGCACATATGCGTCTTGAAGGAAATGCCGCGCTTTTAACACTGGTGATTCAATGAACCTAGGTACCTAGAAAACAATATCTCATTTTGTCCTGGTCAGCCTTAAAATAAATGTTGTATGAGTAAAGTTTATTAATTATAAAATTTCCCTTTAAAAAAATTCTAAGCCTAGTGAAATTAAAGCCTAGGTCTAAATAGGGTATGAGGTCTAAAAATTAATTAATCCATTAATAAATGGGGGATAGAGAAAAATCAAATTTAGAATTTAAAGAAGAATTAAATTATCCAAAAAATTAATTGTTGCCTATGTGCAAAACTTTCTAATTTCGAACTTAGACAAAAAGGGGAAATTAAATGCAAAAAGAATGCAAAACATATAAATGAATCTAGTCTAGAGAACATTCCCTAAACGAACTCAACTAAGATTTAAGAAGGGTGTCAGTCATTAAACAAAACAGAGGGAATAAGGGGACAACAAGAAGCATTTTTGGGAATTATTTTAGGTGGGTGAGGGAAATTAGAAATTTAATTTAATTAATTAAATGAATTTATGGTGCTACTAAGCGATTGGGTGATAAGTGTATGGGGGAGAATATTTCCTAAATTAATTTTTAATAAAACTAATTTAATGTGCAAATGGAAAGATCACTAAGAAGAAATCTATAAAATAAATGAGAGGGAAGAGGAATGGAGGACGACTACTATGTGTAAGGTTGCGTTGTTGGAATTTTTCTTGAATGATATTTCTTGTGGGAGTTGGGATGCCTAGATCGAAAAAGGAGTGGTAGCTCGACCTTGCGAGGCGAGTTGTGAGATAGATTTTTCTTTGGTTTTTGTGTGCATGACCCATTTGCGGCTTGAGGGCTCAAGGGGAAGAAGAGTACCCCTAGCATTGGCTGGGAGGTACCCGTGAGGTCTCAACAGTTAATAAGTAGGAGTTGGATGGAGCACAAGCGTGGGACAACCACTTCAGATTCTTCTCCTTCGGTCACGGTACGCCTTTAAAATTTGCAGTTGTATTTTAGTTACAAATTGTACATAGATTCATGCGTCGTTGAATTCTTATTGGATGGTTGTTATGGTTGGAAAGATCACTTGAAGTGGTTAGCTCGGATTAAATTTTGACATATTGGTTTTCTTTTCTATCTCTGTGCCTTGGTTATTTTCTTTGCACCTTGGAAAACTTTTATCTTTGCGCCTTGGATTTTTTTTATAACTCTCCACCTCGGTTTTTCTTATCTCCGCGTTGGATGTTATTCTCTCTATGTGTTTTCTCCATGCCTAGCGAGGCCTTTCACATAGCCTCTCTTTGCGTTTTTCCCATGCCGCAATGCAATGACAGTCCCAGTACCTCTCTGCGTCTTGCTGGTTATTTCCTTTACAGTTACCTTCACCTTGGCCTTCAACTTTTAACCTGGAGGCTTGACGTTTTTGCATTCTATCTGTTCTCAGAGGCCTGACATTTTTGTATTAGAACTATTCTTAGAGGCTTGGCATTTTGTATTCCAACTGTTCACACAAAGCCCAAAGTCATTTTTCCCAACAAGTGAAGAGGCTTTTCGTTTTTCTATTCCAACTTTTCACACACAGCCCAAAATCGTTTTTGCCCAGCAAGTGAAGAGGCTTGGCGTTTTTGTATTCCAAATTTTCTCAGAGACTTGGTGTTTTTGTATTCCAATTGTTCACACACAACCCAAAATCGTTTTTGCCCAACAAGTGAAGAGGCTTGGCGTTTTTGTATTCCAAATGTTCTCATAGGCTTGGAGTTTTGTATTCCAATTGTTCACACACAACCCAAAATCATTTTTTCGCAGTAAGTGAAGACGCTTGGCGTTTTTGTATTCCAACTATTCACACACGGCCCAAAATCGTTTTTTCCCAGCAAGTGAAGAGGCCTTACGTTTTGTGTTTCTATTGTTTTTACTCAGTAATCCATAATTCCCTTTAGCAAATTCGTTTGAATTGCCAGTAATATCTGTGAATGGATTCACCTCAGCGGTTTGACCAGTTATCTGCGCTTTCACCCTTTTCCTCCACGATTTTGCGGAGAATTTTGTGGGGCAGCCTGTGGGGAAGGAATGTCGTCATTTCCCCCCCCCCCCTTATTCTCCATGATTTTGCTGAGAATTTCGTGGGCATCCTGTGGGAAAAGAATGTCTGCGTTTTCCCCCTTCTTCTCCATGATTTTGCTGAGAAATTCGTGGGCAGCCCGTGGGGAAATAATGCTTGTTCTTTCACTCCAGGTTCTCCAAGATTTTCCATATATTTTAGATATTTCCCAGTGTGTGAGTGGAGCGGTATCCAATGTTTTTATGTTTTTATTTGCTTCTGACTCTGCGAGAGCTTGTATTTTCTTCCCAGCGATTCCCCCGTCTTGTACAACGTACCCACCTTGTATCTCGGCGTTATCCTTATTTCACGTCAACAATTTTTGTTTCCACTTCCCAACTTAAATTTCCCCCCTCTGGTATCATAACTAAGGTCTGGAAGGAGTGTTATGTTGTTTCATCTTTTGAGTTTTAATTATAATCGTAATGCTTCTGAAGATTAAACAATTTATACATTTCCTTGAACGGATATTCCACTGTTTGATTTATAGATTTTTATAAACTTATGGTTCCTTGAAATATTTTCAATAATCAAGGTATATAGTTTGAGAAGTATTGAGATCCAAGCTGATGACTCATAATGTTGAATTGTACTCACTACTCCGCCCTCCCTTAATTTGTTGTTGTGCCTTACCTACACTCAATTTTATTATTAATTATGAATTATTATTTCTTAGTTATTTTATGCTTGATTTTTTTGGTACATAATCATATTTATGTTGAGTGGGTGGCCGAAGAGATTCAATGAAGAGGTTGGGTAGGGTGTATTGTTTAATTTCAAGATTTAGAATTACAATTTGCCTCTCCTTATTTTTTTTCCCATTTAATATTGTGAGTGTGTGATAGTTTAGAAATTGTTACCTTGCGCCTTGGAAATGGTTGATGAACCTTGATTGAGCGCTTGATTCCCTCGCGCCACCAAGATATGTTGATCCAATATTGTATTAACACTTAGATTCCTTTCACCACTTACCTATGTTGAAGCCAGATTGTATTATTACTTAGATTCTATTCTCCCTTATATATGACGATGCATGATTGTTTAATATTGATTTTCTTTTGCCTTAGATTATGTTGATGAATAGGAGTTAGATGGCTTGCTCTATAGACTAATATGATGCATAAATTTTTATGTCTTAGCTTGCTAGCACGCTTGTCACAATGTTACTATATGATTCCTTGTGAATTCGATGATTGAAATTAAACGCGCAAATTGAATGATGTATGGTGTAATGTTCATATTTTACTTATTGCGTACAATGAAGGGTCAATGTAATGAATGGTTGTTGGTTATTTACTTCTTGTGCCATGAAAAATTTATTGTAAGGAATGATTTTTAGATATTATATTTGTCATGTGCGATGGAATAAATGTCGAATTGTGTTGACTACACTGCGCCTTAAATTATGATGTGGCATGACTGATTGGTAACTAGCTTTCTCTCACTCATTAATTAAGTTGGCTTGTGGATGTTCTGGAATTGTTTACTCTCACGCACAACTATTATTTAAATATTGATTCGTGATTGATGTGTCGACAATGTCGGATATTTATTATGATGTTTTAGATTTTCCTAACACAACTTTAAAAGAAAAGAAAAAAAAAATTGACATGTCGTACGTTGCTTGGTTGTCGTAACGACGGGGTCAATACAAATGGTATCAGAGAGGTTTCAACCCTACAACTGTGGATAGTCATTCCTTCCATTGAGTTAAACCCTTGATTAATAACTTAATGCTAATTAAAATTTAACCTGTCCTTGTCGTAATCACGGTTAGACGACGCCGTAGAGATTCACAACGTGCTGCTGGGGAAGGAGGTGTGACGCCTCGAGAAGCACCCATGACATAGGAGTCTAACCCCAAGGGGAAGAACAAGTCCCTGGGAAGGAGTCAATTGTTAAGGGATTCGGATGGTCTGACAAGGAGCTTCCAGGGAAATGTCAGAGGCCTGGACTAACTATCTGTATTGAGATAAGGTCAGGGCACCTGTACCCCTGAGGGTTCACAATGCACCCCAGCCAGTACTGGTCGCATTCACAAAAACTATAGAATCTTAAGTTCTCGAGTTCATGAGTGTCATGGAAGTCTTATCCGCCAAGGAATGGATAGAAAACAAGGTGACGTGCTTCACACTCCGCAGTTACGACCTCCAGTGTGAAGGTCAACATGGCAGTATTCAACGAAAAGGAAGTGCTCTTCTATGGTGGAAGACACTTCTACCTCAACTAAACATGGTCTTCGAAGCCCTGTTAGGGGAATGGTTCGAGGAACGGTTCCGGGAGAAGTAATTGTTAGAGGAATTAATTGAGCACCAGCTCGATGAGTTCAGTGCCTCACAACAAGGTGGTTGTATGGTGCCAGATTATGAGACCATATTTAGGGAGCTACTTTGGTATGCCCTGCATATGAAGACGGAGAAGCTCGATGTCAACAAGTTCATGTTCGACCTTAACTCCAACTCTCATATGAAGGCGAGAATCTAAGTGCCTCGAACATTGTATGAGGAAGTCAAGTAGGCTTCATAGCTGAGGAAGATTGGACCGTGGGAGTTAGGGTAGGACTCCTGCAAGATTGTCTGGATTTACGAGATCTGGTGCACTGCAGCATCAGATGCCAACCAGACAAGACTTCTTGTTAGCAAGATACGTCTATAGAAACCTTGTTCTTGACAACATGACTACGTGTTCCTCAACAAAAGACCCCCTATGGGGGACCTCCGCCAACAGTCGTCGTTAGGATTGTCAGCAAAATAGACCACAATCTTAGGCTGGTAGGCGAACAAATTCTACTTTAGAGCCAGGAGTACTATAACGGAGTTGGGAGTCGGTCATCTAGAGAGACAACATACCAGCAAGGTTGTCCGGATGAAAGGGCCGAAGCGGTCAGGTCAATGGGACACACTACGATGGTGAAGGTGGGAAAGGCCCATAGGATTCATGAACGTGGTAAATAACCACTAGGTCAAGAACCACTCCACTCGGCTTGAGGCATCAAGTACCACCACCAAACGAACTTTTAGTATTTGTTAGACCATGGTGCTATGGAGAGCTCTAATTTTAGTACCGCATTGAAGGGATTTAGGTAAAGGAATTCAACAAGATGAGTTTAGATTCATTGATATGGCTTCGGGTACCAACCGGATGGTTGGAGGAAGGGGTATGAGATGTCGCGTTAACCTGGGGATAGTGTAATGAAGTTTGACCTACATCATGATCTTCAGATCTTATGAAAACATGATCAGTATGCACTGGTGGGAATCGCATGATGTGATACTCAATGGTAAGATGAGGTAGTTGAGTTGGACCGATGATGAAGGAAAGAAACGTGTGATTGTAGGAAGAAAACAAGAAGTATCCCCGAGGTTCTTTTCTTCCATACAACTACAAGAGAGCATGTGCAAGGATGCAATTTATATGCATACTTAGAGCTTAACGTTAAGGGCATGGTGGAAGGATTAGAAGTCCTTCCAGTAGTATGAGAGTTTGTGGACATGATTCCTAGAAGAATTACCAAGTGTGTCACCCGAAGCCAATATGGAATTTACCATCGACCTAAAACCAATAACTAAACCGATGGAAAGAAATCCTTATCGGATGTTGACCCCTAAGTTACAAGAGTTGAAAGTGCAAATGAAGGATTTGTTGGACCTAGGATTTATACATCCAAGTGTATCTCCTTGGAGTGTTGATGCAGGAGAATCGTTGGCAAGCATGCATAGTAGGACCACTCAACGTCTAGGAATATTTTTGAAATCTCAACGCTGGCAGTCATGGCGGATATTTTGAAGCACGCCTGAACTCAGCGCTGGAAATAATCTTTTGACGCATGCTTTAACTCAGCGTCGAAAAAATCCTTTGGGACACGCTTGAACGATTGCGAGAGAAGTGGGAGTTTCCACTCCTGCTCTAGAATGAGATTGGTACAAATAGTCGTTAGGTTATGTTTTAGAGTAGACAAGTAGCCAGGGGGAACCCTAAGAGCCCTCTGAGATAAATAGATTTTTTGTACGCCCAAATGAGGCTAGCTACAAGTTAGTAGGAGATTTCAGTTTTCAGTTGTTTTTTTTATTTCAGTTGTAGTCATTATCACTTTTGAATATAATAGAGGAAAATTGATCCAATGGATGGTGTGAACATTGTTTCCAATTCCTTGTTATTTGGGTTTTCATGAATGAATGAATGAATTGCGTTATGAGTAGATGGAACTGTGAATGTTAGCATAAGTTTCAATTGTTTCTCTTATGTTGAAGTGGTGCAAGGTGTGCACACAAAACACAAGGAGTGCATTGATGGAATCTGTTTCAGTTCTGAAGCTCAGAAGAGAAAACAAAAAACTTTACCTTTGCAAGGAGTGCAAAGAGACTAGTTCAAGGCATGCACAATCATCCGCAAGAATTCAAAACATTGCATAAATATCTGGTCCAAGGTGTACACATATCCAATATTCGACTAAGTGTCGAAGGGACTTTGCAAGGAGTCGAAGAACCAGAAGAAGAGAACGTCAGGAGGGCGAGAGGAAATTCTCTTCGAGAAATCCTTAGGATTCTAAGTTATCAAAATCCCAAGAGTGTAAGGAGTGCACAGAAGGATGAAGTCTCTACAAGACCAAGCTCAGGAGGGATAACACTTCTCAGAATATTAGTCAAGTTCCAAGATTCAAAATTGCAGGAAGCGTAAACATTGAATCCTTTAAAGACTTAGAAATTTTTCTAAGTTAGAAAAGATCAGAAGCTCAGGGGAGAGGAGTGACAGTGATCGTTGGATCACCATGAAGAATATCGATAATCGTCAGATCTATAGGAATTTGTGTGAGTCTTAACATTCGTACGCACAAGGGAGAGAATCTCTCAAGGTTTGAGACTTGATATTTTCGAAGCCCAAAGAGTCGGAAGTCCGAACTAGAATCTCGACCATCCGATCAGCGAAATAAATATGAGCAGTCAGATCAATTGAAGTGAATAACGAGCATCGGATCGCCAGAATGAATCATATTCATTGGTTTCTTTGAGCTTAGGAGGAAGAGCGGTTTGAAACTTGAGATTTCCAAAGTCTGAAGCTCTAAAAATATGAAGTGGAATTTCAACCGTCATATTGATCAAGAGATTTTGAATCATCAGATATCGCGAGTGCATAAGGAGTTGAGTTTGAAACTTGAGATGTCCAGGAGGGTACGTGTTGACAGAGCAGAAGATCTAGAGGAAGGCGGGGAATTGCAGTGTTGAAACACCCAAATCGCGAAGAGTCGAAGAACCGAGAGTCATTGATCTATCAGAGGACACTTGTCAACAAATCTCGAATTCCAGGAAAAAGATGACGTGGATTTTCAAT
>JZKD02S1676445.1:26556-40124 GCA_000966675.3 Picea glauca | reverse complement strand
CAACTATTCACACACGGCCCAAAATCGTTTTTTCCCAGCAAGTGAAGAGGCCTTACGTTTTGTGTTTCTATTGTTTTTACTCAGTAATCCATAATTCCCTTTAGCAAATTCGTTTGAATTGCCAGTAATATCTGTGAATGGATTCACCTCAGCGGTTTGACCAGTTATCTGCGCTTTCACCCTTTTCCTCCACGATTTTGCGGAGAATTTTGTGGGGCAGCCTGTGGGGAAGGAATGTCGTCATTTCCCCCCCCCCCCTTATTCTCCATGATTTTGCTGAGAATTTCGTGGGCATCCTGTGGGAAAAGAATGTCTGCGTTTTCCCCCTTCTTCTCCATGATTTTGCTGAGAAATTCGTGGGCAGCCCGTGGGGAAATAATGCTTGTTCTTTCACTCCAGGTTCTCCAAGATTTTCCATATATTTTAGATATTTCCCAGTGTGTGAGTGGAGCGGTATCCAATGTTTTTATGTTTTTATTTGCTTCTGACTCTGCGAGAGCTTGTATTTTCTTCCCAGCGATTCCCCCGTCTTGTACAACGTACCCACCTTGTATCTCGGCGTTATCCTTATTTCACGTCAACAATTTTTGTTTCCACTTCCCAACTTAAATTTCCCCCCTCTGGTATCATAACTAAGGTCTGGAAGGAGTGTTATGTTGTTTCATCTTTTGAGTTTTAATTATAATCGTAATGCTTCTGAAGATTAAACAATTTATACATTTCCTTGAACGGATATTCCACTGTTTGATTTATAGATTTTTATAAACTTATGGTTCCTTGAAATATTTTCAATAATCAAGGTATATAGTTTGAGAAGTATTGAGATCCAAGCTGATGACTCATAATGTTGAATTGTACTCACTACTCCGCCCTCCCTTAATTTGTTGTTGTGCCTTACCTACACTCAATTTTATTATTAATTATGAATTATTATTTCTTAGTTATTTTATGCTTGATTTTTTTGGTACATAATCATATTTATGTTGAGTGGGTGGCCGAAGAGATTCAATGAAGAGGTTGGGTAGGGTGTATTGTTTAATTTCAAGATTTAGAATTACAATTTGCCTCTCCTTATTTTTTTTCCCATTTAATATTGTGAGTGTGTGATAGTTTAGAAATTGTTACCTTGCGCCTTGGAAATGGTTGATGAACCTTGATTGAGCGCTTGATTCCCTCGCGCCACCAAGATATGTTGATCCAATATTGTATTAACACTTAGATTCCTTTCACCACTTACCTATGTTGAAGCCAGATTGTATTATTACTTAGATTCTATTCTCCCTTATATATGACGATGCATGATTGTTTAATATTGATTTTCTTTTGCCTTAGATTATGTTGATGAATAGGAGTTAGATGGCTTGCTCTATAGACTAATATGATGCATAAATTTTTATGTCTTAGCTTGCTAGCACGCTTGTCACAATGTTACTATATGATTCCTTGTGAATTCGATGATTGAAATTAAACGCGCAAATTGAATGATGTATGGTGTAATGTTCATATTTTACTTATTGCGTACAATGAAGGGTCAATGTAATGAATGGTTGTTGGTTATTTACTTCTTGTGCCATGAAAAATTTATTGTAAGGAATGATTTTTAGATATTATATTTGTCATGTGCGATGGAATAAATGTCGAATTGTGTTGACTACACTGCGCCTTAAATTATGATGTGGCATGACTGATTGGTAACTAGCTTTCTCTCACTCATTAATTAAGTTGGCTTGTGGATGTTCTGGAATTGTTTACTCTCACGCACAACTATTATTTAAATATTGATTCGTGATTGATGTGTCGACAATGTCGGATATTTATTATGATGTTTTAGATTTTCCTAACACAACTTTAAAAGAAAAGAAAAAAAAAATTGACATGTCGTACGTTGCTTGGTTGTCGTAACGACGGGGTCAATACAAATGGTATCAGAGAGGTTTCAACCCTACAACTGTGGATAGTCATTCCTTCCATTGAGTTAAACCCTTGATTAATAACTTAATGCTAATTAAAATTTAACCTGTCCTTGTCGTAATCACGGTTAGACGACGCCGTAGAGATTCACAACGTGCTGCTGGGGAAGGAGGTGTGACGCCTCGAGAAGCACCCATGACATAGGAGTCTAACCCCAAGGGGAAGAACAAGTCCCTGGGAAGGAGTCAATTGTTAAGGGATTCGGATGGTCTGACAAGGAGCTTCCAGGGAAATGTCAGAGGCCTGGACTAACTATCTGTATTGAGATAAGGTCAGGGCACCTGTACCCCTGAGGGTTCACAATGCACCCCAGCCAGTACTGGTCGCATTCACAAAAACTATAGAATCTTAAGTTCTCGAGTTCATGAGTGTCATGGAAGTCTTATCCGCCAAGGAATGGATAGAAAACAAGGTGACGTGCTTCACACTCCGCAGTTACGACCTCCAGTGTGAAGGTCAACATGGCAGTATTCAACGAAAAGGAAGTGCTCTTCTATGGTGGAAGACACTTCTACCTCAACTAAACATGGTCTTCGAAGCCCTGTTAGGGGAATGGTTCGAGGAACGGTTCCGGGAGAAGTAATTGTTAGAGGAATTAATTGAGCACCAGCTCGATGAGTTCAGTGCCTCACAACAAGGTGGTTGTATGGTGCCAGATTATGAGACCATATTTAGGGAGCTACTTTGGTATGCCCTGCATATGAAGACGGAGAAGCTCGATGTCAACAAGTTCATGTTCGACCTTAACTCCAACTCTCATATGAAGGCGAGAATCTAAGTGCCTCGAACATTGTATGAGGAAGTCAAGTAGGCTTCATAGCTGAGGAAGATTGGACCGTGGGAGTTAGGGTAGGACTCCTGCAAGATTGTCTGGATTTACGAGATCTGGTGCACTGCAGCATCAGATGCCAACCAGACAAGACTTCTTGTTAGCAAGATACGTCTATAGAAACCTTGTTCTTGACAACATGACTACGTGTTCCTCAACAAAAGACCCCCTATGGGGGACCTCCGCCAACAGTCGTCGTTAGGATTGTCAGCAAAATAGACCACAATCTTAGGCTGGTAGGCGAACAAATTCTACTTTAGAGCCAGGAGTACTATAACGGAGTTGGGAGTCGGTCATCTAGAGAGACAACATACCAGCAAGGTTGTCCGGATGAAAGGGCCGAAGCGGTCAGGTCAATGGGACACACTACGATGGTGAAGGTGGGAAAGGCCCATAGGATTCATGAACGTGGTAAATAACCACTAGGTCAAGAACCACTCCACTCGGCTTGAGGCATCAAGTACCACCACCAAACGAACTTTTAGTATTTGTTAGACCATGGTGCTATGGAGAGCTCTAATTTTAGTACCGCATTGAAGGGATTTAGGTAAAGGAATTCAACAAGATGAGTTTAGATTCATTGATATGGCTTCGGGTACCAACCGGATGGTTGGAGGAAGGGGTATGAGATGTCGCGTTAACCTGGGGATAGTGTAATGAAGTTTGACCTACATCATGATCTTCAGATCTTATGAAAACATGATCAGTATGCACTGGTGGGAATCGCATGATGTGATACTCAATGGTAAGATGAGGTAGTTGAGTTGGACCGATGATGAAGGAAAGAAACGTGTGATTGTAGGAAGAAAACAAGAAGTATCCCCGAGGTTCTTTTCTTCCATACAACTACAAGAGAGCATGTGCAAGGATGCAATTTATATGCATACTTAGAGCTTAACGTTAAGGGCATGGTGGAAGGATTAGAAGTCCTTCCAGTAGTATGAGAGTTTGTGGACATGATTCCTAGAAGAATTACCAAGTGTGTCACCCGAAGCCAATATGGAATTTACCATCGACCTAAAACCAATAACTAAACCGATGGAAAGAAATCCTTATCGGATGTTGACCCCTAAGTTACAAGAGTTGAAAGTGCAAATGAAGGATTTGTTGGACCTAGGATTTATACATCCAAGTGTATCTCCTTGGAGTGTTGATGCAGGAGAATCGTTGGCAAGCATGCATAGTAGGACCACTCAACGTCTAGGAATATTTTTGAAATCTCAACGCTGGCAGTCATGGCGGATATTTTGAAGCACGCCTGAACTCAGCGCTGGAAATAATCTTTTGACGCATGCTTTAACTCAGCGTCGAAAAAATCCTTTGGGACACGCTTGAACGATTGCGAGAGAAGTGGGAGTTTCCACTCCTGCTCTAGAATGAGATTGGTACAAATAGTCGTTAGGTTATGTTTTAGAGTAGACAAGTAGCCAGGGGGAACCCTAAGAGCCCTCTGAGATAAATAGATTTTTTGTACGCCCAAATGAGGCTAGCTACAAGTTAGTAGGAGATTTCAGTTTTCAGTTGTTTTTTTTATTTCAGTTGTAGTCATTATCACTTTTGAATATAATAGAGGAAAATTGATCCAATGGATGGTGTGAACATTGTTTCCAATTCCTTGTTATTTGGGTTTTCATGAATGAATGAATGAATTGCGTTATGAGTAGATGGAACTGTGAATGTTAGCATAAGTTTCAATTGTTTCTCTTATGTTGAAGTGGTGCAAGGTGTGCACACAAAACACAAGGAGTGCATTGATGGAATTTGTTTCAGTTCTGAAGCTCAGAAGAGAAAACAAAAAACTTTACCTTTGCAAGGAGTGCAAAGAGACTAGTTCAAGGCATGCACAATCATCCGCAAGAATTCAAAACATTGCACAAATATCTGGTCCAAGGTGTACACATATCCGATATTCGACTAAGTGTCGAAGGGACTTTGCAAGGAGTCGAAGAACCAGAAGAAGAGAATGTCAGGAGGGCGAGAGGAAATTCTCTTCGAGAAATCCTTAGGATTCTAAGTTATCAAAATCCCAGGAGTGTAAGGAGTGCACAGAAGGATGAAGTCTCTACAAGACCAAGCTCAGGAGGGATAACACTTCTCAGAATATTAGTCGAGTTCCAAGATTCAAAATTGCAGGAAGCGTAAACATTGAATCCTTCAAAGACTTAGAAATTTTTCTAAGTTAGAAAAGATCAGAAGCTCAGGGGAGAGGAGCGACAATGATCGTTGGATCACCATGAAGAATATCGATAATCGTCAGATCTAGAGGAATTTGTGTGAGTCTTAACATTCGTACGCACAAGGGAGAGAATCTCTCAAGGTTTGAGACTTGATATTTTCAAAGCCCAAAGAGTCGGAAGTCCGAACTAGAATCTCGACCATCCGATCAGCGGAATAAATATGAGCTGTCAGATCAATTGAAGTGAAGAACGAGCATCGGATCGCCAGAATGAATCATAGTCATTGGTTTCTTTGAGCTTAGGAGGAAGAGCGGTTTGAAACTTGAGATTTCCAAAGTCTGAAGCTCTGAAAATATAAAGTGGAATTTCAACCGTCATATTGATCAAGAGATTCTGAATCATCAGATATCGCGAGTGCATAAGGAGTTGATTTTGAAACTTGAGATGTCCAGGAGGATACGTGTTGACAGGGCAGAAGATCTAGAGGAAGGCGGGGAATTACAGTGTTGAAACACCCAAATCGCGAAGAGTCGAAGAACCGAGAGTCATTGATCTATCAGAGGACACTTGTCAACAAATCTCGAATTCCAGGAAAAAGATGACGTGGATTTTCAATTTGAAAACTGAGATCGCCAAAGCATGGAGACCTGAAGTCTCAGAATAAGATGTATACCGTGAGATCTAAGGGAGACGTGGTGTGAATCCTTGAACTCCGGATAAAGTCCTGAAGTGATTCATAGTCATTGGATTCGGAGGAGACATGGCGAAGATCTGAGAATTCCAGGTAAATACCAGAAGAAATCTGTGAATCTATGATCAAATGGACACGTGGCATGATTCTGTGAGGTTTGAGGGGAGGAAGGTTTGAGCTTTGAGATCTCCAAATTTTGGAGACCCACAGAGATCATAGTCATTGATTCGAGAAGGACACATGTTAGACGACTATATCCTCCAAAAAAAATCCATTGGAGAAAGGGTGAAGCTTGAGATTTGAAATCTCCAGAGTCTGGAGAACCAAAGGATACCTCGACCATTGATCGAGGAGAGGGTCATAGTACCATTGATCTGATTTGAAAGGTCAAACACCTAAGGAATAAGTTGAACTATTGATCGTGAGGACAGGTGTTTGCATATCGTCATCTCCGAGAGATTGGAGTATGGAAGTAGGCAAGGTTTGAGAGGTTTGAGACTTCAAAACTGCATAGTCTAGAGTCACGAAGGGATCCAAACCATTGATTCTAGATAATAGATCTCAGTCATCTATTGGAAGCACCGCCAAGATCATTAGATCGAAATTCATCTTGCATTGTGGGGACAAGAGTAGCACGGACTTTAAAAGGTCGAGGGTGGGCCACAATCCATACCATGGTTTCACCATGGAGACACATGGAGGCTTGAGGAGAATTTTGGGCCCAAAAGTGGTTTGAATTCAAACCACTTGTGACTGTGCCCGCAATCTCTTGGTCATCGCCAAGGTCACATATGAGAAGGGGCCAAGAGGCAGGGCACTAACGCCAACTCAGATATTTCGCAGAGCATGAAAGAGAAGGTTGTGGGTGTCATAGAGCCTGCACTGGGATATGTGAGGACCTGTAGTTAACATAGGATGAGACCAGTTAGGTTTCAGAGAGTCACCCAACTCCCAAATGAAAGATCCTAACCGAGAGTTCATGCAACCCTTAGGAGGGAAGGGTTTCGGCATCAAGTGGTATCAGAGCAGAAGTTTTTCTTGCGAACAACAGGCAAAGGAGAAGAGACAAAAGAAATTGGAGTTGTACTCTGTGTGTGACAGACATTCGACACAATTCCACCAAGGAGACGAGTGGAACCACCTTTATCCAATCAAGTAGTAGAAATGGAGATGCGAGAACTTCGTGCAAAATTAGAGGCGATGGATAAAGCGCAAAGACAAGCACCTAATGCTGGAGATGTCAGTGATGCAAAGAGAGAAGAAGCGATGGGCGATAATGTTGTTGAAGAACGCTTGCTGAGAGAAGTTGTCAGATTGGGAGGCAGATCCAAGATAGAGGTCCCAATGTATGAAGGAAATTTAGACACTGAAGATTTGTTGGATTGGATAAGATCCATGGATAAACACTTNCAGTGTTGAAACACCCAAATCGCGAAGAGTCGAAGAACCGAGAGTCATTGATCTATCAGAGGACACTTGTCAACAAATCTCGAATTCCAGGAAAAAGATGACGTGGATTTTCAATTTGAAAACTGAGATCGCCAAAGCATGGAGACCTGAAGTCTCAGAATAAGATGTATACCGTGAGATCTAAGGGAGACGTGGTGTGAATCCTTGAACTCCGGATAAAGTCCTGAAGTGATTCATAGTCATTGGATTCGGAGGAGACATGGCGAAGATCTGAGAATTCCAGGTAAATACCAGAAGAAATCTGTGAATCTATGATCAAATGGACACGTGGCATGATTCTGTGAGGTTTGAGGGGAGGAAGGTTTGAGCTTTGAGATCTCCAAATTTTGGAGACCCACAGAGATCATAGTCATTGATTCGAGAAGGACACATGTTAGACGACTATATCCTCCAAAAAAAATCCATTGGAGAAAGGGTGAAGCTTGAGATTTGAAATCTCCAAAGTCTGGAGAACCAAAGGATACCTCGACCATTGATCGAGGAGAGGGTCATAGTACCGTTGATCTGATTTGAAAGGTCAAACACCTAAGGAATAAGTTGAACTATTGATCGCGAGGACAGGTGTTTGCATATCGTCATCTCCGAGAGATTGGAGTACGGAAGTAGGCAAGGTTTGAGAGGTTTGAGACTTCAAAACTGCATAGTCTAGAGTCACGAAGGGATCCAAACCATTGATTCCAGATAATATATCTCAGTCATCTATTGGAAGCACCGCCAAGATCATTAGATCGAAATTCATGTTGCATTGCGGGGACAAGAGTAGCACGGACTTTAAAAGGTCGAGGGTGGGCCACAATCCATACCATGGTTTCACCATGGAGACACATGGAGGCTTGAGGAGAATTTTGGGCCCAAAAGTGGTTTGAATTCAAACCACTTGTGACTGTGCCCGCAATCTCTTGGTCATCGCCAAGGTCACATATGAGAAGGGGCCAAGAGGCAGGGCACTAACGCCAACTCAGATATTTCGCAGAGCATGAAAGAGAAGGTTGTGGGTGTCATAGAGCCTGCACTGGGATATGTGAGGACCTGTAGTTAACATAGGATGAGACCAGTTAGGTTTCAGAGAGTCACCCAACTCCCAAATGAAAGATCCTAACCGAGAGTTCATGCAACCCTTAGGAGGGAAGGGTTTCGGCATCAAGTGGTATCAGAGCAGAAGTTTTTCTTGCGAACAACAGGCAAAGGAGAAGAGACAAAAGAAATTGGAGTTGTACTCTGTGTGTGACAGACATTCGACACAATTCCACCAAGGAGACGAGTGGAACCACCTTTATCCAATCAAGTAGTAGAAATGGAGATGCGAGAACTTCGTGCAAAATTAGAGGCGATGGATAAAGCGCAAAGACAAGCACCTAATGCTGGAGATGTCAGTGATGCAAAGAGAGAAGAAGCGATGGGCGATAATGTTGTTGAAGAACGCTTGCTGAGAGAAGTTGTCAGATTGGGAGGCAGATCCAAGATAGAGGTCCCAATGTATGAAGGAAATTTAGACACTGAAGATTTGTTGGATTGGATAAGATCCATGGATAAACACTTSGACTATGAAGAGGTCGATGAAGAGAAAAAGGTGAAATAGGTTTTCACCAAGMTAAAAGGACATGCAAYGCTGTGGTGGGATGAACTGCAGGCTGAGAGGAGAAGAAAGGTAAAACAAAASATAAAGAATTGGGACAAAATGGTAGCCAAGCTGAAGGCTAAGTTCATGCCCAAATATTATCAAAACAATATGTTCAGGAAGATGTAGAACCTGAGACAGAAGGGGATGACAATTAAGGAGTACACAGAGGAGTTTTATAGGTTGAACATTAGAACTAAACAAAGGGAGAGAGATGAAGAAAAAATGTCCAGATATATAAATGGCCTGAGATATGAAATCCAGGATGAGCTCAGCATGATGTTAGTAAGGACAGTGGAGGATGCTTGTTAGTTTGAATTGAAAGAAGGGGAGAAGTTGGCTAGAAAAAAAATCCAGCGAGGGAGAGGTAAATGCCCAACCGCCCAAAAACGAAATGGATTTACCCATGATAGAGAACATAAGCCTAAGGACGAGGCTGAGAAACCACACAGTCACTTGGAAAGAGGATGAAGTTCTCGAGGAAGACAGGGTGGTGGAAGAACTTCCTCTAGAGGAAGAGGAAGAAGATGAGGAGGAGCAGTAAGATGTTATGCCTGTGGAAAGACAGGGCACATGTCTTGGGAATGTCCTAAGAAAAAGAAAGAAGGAGGAGGTGAAGCTCACATTACAGAAGCACAGAGAGGGAATGTTGAAGCAGAAGGAGTAGAGGATGGAAGATCCATGATGTTGAGGAAGGTTCTCTTAAAACCAGAGGCAGAAGTTGAAAATCCAGTGTAGAGGAACAGTCTCTTTAGAACAACTTGCAAGACTAAAGACAAAGTATGCAAGGTGATAATCGACAATGGGAGCACTGATAACTTAGTATCCACAAAGATGGTGGAGAAGTTGGAGTTGGAGACAACTGCACACTGGAGGCCATACAAAGACTCATGGTTGAAGAAACGACACCATGTAATGGTTACTAAACAATGCTTGGTGGAATTTAAGATAGGAGGATATAGAAATGAAATTCTATGTGATGAAATTCCCATGGATGTATGCCATATTTTGTTGGGAAGACCATGGTAATTTGACAGGAATGTCATTCGTGATGGGAGGAAGAATACATGCACCTTAGAGAAGAGTGGTAGAACACACATGTTGTTGCCAATAGAGGAGAACAAAGCGAAAGAGGAAGCCATCACAAGCATACTTCTCATGAATGGGAAGGAACTCTTGAAAGAAGTCAAGAAACAACAAGAGATGAAGTTCGCTATGGTGAGTAAACCCAGAGTTATCCTTACAAGTACATCGATGGATTCTTTGCCTGAAGAAGTTCATGAATTGCTAGATAATTTCACTGACATAGTGGTCAATGAGTTTCCTAACTCATTGCTACCCGTCAGAAGTATCAACCACCATATTGACTTGATACCAGGAGCAAGTCTGCCAAACAAAGAAGCATACAAATTGACACATCGAGAGAACGAGGAAGGAAAGAACCAAGTCCAGGAATTGTTAGAGAAGGGTTTGGTCAGAGAGATCTTGAGTCCATGCGCAATACCAACTGTGTTAAGTCAAAATAAGGATGGAGGATGGAGAATGTGCACAAACTCAAGAGCCATTAAAAATATCACCATCTGGTGTAGATTTCCTTTACCAAGAATGAATGATTTAATGGACTGCTTAAGTGAAGAAAAATTATTTTCTAAAATAGATTTGAAAAGTGGATATCACTAGATCATAATGAGTGAAGGTGATGAGTGGAAAACAACCTTTAAGACAATTGAAGGTTTGTATGAGTGGCTTGTTATGCCATTTGGCTTAACAAATTCCCCGAGTACTTTTATGAGGTTGATGAATGAAACATTGAAAGATTTCATAGGCAATTTTGTGGTTGTATATCTGGATGATATACTGATCTTTAGTAGGACTAAAGAGTATAATTTGAGGCACCTAACATTAGTGATGAGGAGGCTACAATAGGACAAGTTGTTGATAAATCTGAAGAACTCTTCTTTTATGAAGACGAAGCTCATTTACTTGGACTTTTTTATCCCTTCAAATGAACTAAAGATGGATCCGGAGAAGGTGAAAGAAATCAAAGAATGGTCATCACCAAGGAGTATGTTTGAGGTAAGGATATTTCTTGGATTGGAAAGTTTCTATAGGAAGTTCATCAAAGACTTCAGTGGGATTTGTGCACCAATGATGGATACAGTGAAGAAGAAGCACATGTCTTTTAAATGGAACTAGGAGGCCAAAAGGAGCTTCAATATACTGAAGGATAAAATAACAGAATGACCAATTCTAGTCTTGCCAAATTTTGAAAAGACATTTCAGGTGAGACATGATGCAAGTGGAGTTGCAATAGGAGCAATTTTGAGTCAGGATAATAGACATGTTGCCTATTTCAGTGAGAAGTTGAATGAGACCAAGAGAAAATACTGCACAGATGACAAGGAGTTTTATTCCATAATTCAAGCCTTTAATAAATGGAGACATTATCTTATCCCACAAGAATTTGTCTTGTATAGGGATAACCGAGATTTACAATTCATAACCAGGAAGGAAACATTGAATCAGAGGCATGAAAAATGGGTTGATTTTATGCAGAATTTTACTTCTATCATAAAACATATTGTTGGGAATGATAACAAAGTTGTTGATGCATTAAGTAGGAGATGTTTGATTTTGCAGGAATTCCAGGTGAAGACCTTGGGGTTTTAACACCTTAAGGACATCTATTGTGATGATACAGATTTCAAGGAGGCATATGAAGAATGTGCAAACCCTGTGCTGAGAGATAGAAGCCAGTGGATAGAGTACATGATTCAAGAGGGATTTTTTTTCAAGGGAAATCAGTTGTGCATACCATAATTCTCAATAAGGGATAACCTTTTGAAAAAAAAGCACAGTGGAAGATTGGTTGGACATTTCGGCCATGTTAAAACGTTTGCACAATTGGGCAGTTCATACTATTGGCCATGTATGAGAACAAAAGTGATAAATTTTGTGAACAGATGTAGAATCTGCCAACCTGCAAAAGGGAAGAGACAGAATAATGGATTGTATCAACCATTGCCAATACCAGAGAGGCCTTGGGATGCAATAAGAATGGATTTTGTGTTGGGACTGCCAAGAATGCAAAGAGGATTTGATTCTATATTTGTTGTGGCACTAGTACATATTGTAAAAATTTCGACGTTCTATTTGCAGCGTTCTGGACAAAATTGTCCATATTGTCGCAAAATAGAGGAAATTTAAAACAAAAAAAATCATCTTGCATAATAACGTCAGTCTTGCCACGTTGATGTCTCTCTTGCAACGTTGATGTCTCTCTTGCAATGTTGTCGTCGCTTTTGCCATTTTTTACACCTAGTCATCTCTCTTGCCACGTTTATGACATAGACATCTCTCTTGCCACAATTTTGAAGATTGTTGTCACAATTGCGACGTTGTGGAAACTAGGTTTTTCCCCTCCAACGGTCACCTTAGTATGTTGACCAAGTCAAAATACTAACGATCACTTAGGGTTTTATAACGTCGGAATTGTGACGTGATAAAATCTATAAATGTGTTTCATTTGACGAATGTTGTGACAAATTTTCTATAATAACAACGCTTCAAAAAGGGTTTGCGGGTCTTCTCGGCGAACAAAAATTAGGTACTTGTTTCAGTATAAGTCTATGGGGAAGAATGTCAAAAAACATTAGAGCTGGGAAAAGAATTAAAGAGGGTGAAAAGGGTGACATCAAATGTTATTGAGTGAGTCTGTCCACCTCCAATTCCTTCTCCCTCAGAGCCCTGTAATACATCTTGCCAATCCCCAACAGGTAGTCCCTGCTCGTTAACAACTGTTGGTAGTCGGCCCTCATTACAGACACTCTCTCTCTAAGAGTATGAAAGTCATCCATGGAAAATCCCCCATCTGAACTACCATGTGCCACTGATTCCCTCCATCAGTAATCTGCCACCAATGCATGTGTCATCAATCATAAATATAGAAATGGACATACCTCCACCAGATGCATAATGAATAACACAAGTGATAACTCAAATATCTCAGATTTGATATTATTCATAAAGAATAAGACCCTGATCTAATGGATCTACAGATCTTGTACAATATAGCTAATAGATTATAAAAAAATGAAGATAAGCCTCAACTAGATGAAGGAGAGAAGCTACAAGCCTCCAAAGGCCACCTGGATACAATGCATGAATAACAAGATGAGGTCTAGGCCATATGAAGTGCCAAACCCCCCAACTGGATAGGTCACACTCTGCTGGAAGATTGGATGCCCTCAACAGTTTGGCCCTGATGCCAAAGATATCCAAATACTTCAAAGAAGATGCCAAACTGTAGATCAAGTCAATGTTGAACCCCTAGTGAAGTCTTAGGATGAAAAATGAAGTTTTAACCCACCAAATGAACAAAAGTAAACATTGCATAATAGAGGGTAACCTTTTAGTGTTTTGCAGTGACTCATGAAAATAGCAGTGGATAGAAAATTGGAGTGGAAATGGATAGCCTCCCAATCTAAAGTTTTGTTTTCTTTTGGGAAAAAGCTCTAACACCTAGTCAACAAGGTATGGAAACCAATAGAAGTTTGGCACCAGACCAATAGGGAATGAAACCTATAGAAGTATGACACCCAACTAGTAGAAAGAATCAGTTTGATACCACTAGTGATGTATCTAGCTACACTCACAAGGAGACATCATTAAATTATAATATAAGAGACAAACACAATGTAATAAATTTAAATACAACAACAACAATAACAAAGGGACATAACCTAAAAGACACAAGCATTCCTAACCAATCAATGAAAATAAGTATACAATCACAAGGATCATTGTATCAAT
>JZKD02S1676444.1:87180-99222 GCA_000966675.3 Picea glauca | reverse complement strand
ATGAAGTCTATGCCCCATTTACAGAAGGGGCCAACTGTGATAGATGGATGGAGAAGAGATGGTGGTGCTCGTGCTTTGTTTGCATAAAGTTGGTACTTGTCACATCGCTTGAAAGTGTGGATGCAATCATGAAACAAAGTGGGCTAGAAGTACCCTGCTCGAATGAGTTTTTGGGTGGTGGACATATCTGAGAGGTAACCACTGTAAGCGTCGTTGTGGAAATCATTCAAGAATCTATCATCTTCGTTGATGGTAAGACATTGGTGAAGAATGGTGTTGACCCCACGTTGATCGAGAACGTCTCCAATGAGGAGGTATTAGGGGGCCTGATGGTGAATACATAGATGATCATCTCGAGAGAGATGAGACCCAAACTTCTGTGTTTGAAGAAATAGGAGGAGGTTGTCGTACTAGGGGTCATTGGAGGGGATGAAGAAGAGGTGTTCGTCAGGGAAATCCTCATTGATGGGGGAATATTTTGCATCTGAGAGAAAATCCGTAATGAGTTCGGCTAGGACGAGAGATTTCTTGCTTTTGGGAGTAGATAAATCTAGATCGTATTCCTGGAGGATGACGATCCATTGGGAAAATTTTCCATTAATTTTTCATCGACTAAGAAAGTACTAAATGGGGTTGGAATCTTTGATGACCTTGGTAGTTCGAAGCAGAATGTAATGGCACAATTTTTGGACTACGAGGACAAACGCTAAGGCGATTTTCTCGTCATGATTATACTTCAAGGGTGGTCCTGAAAGGTTTTTACTAATGTAGTAAATGACATGTTCAAGTCCATCATCCCCTAATTGGATGAGGAATCCTACTACTGAGACAACTGAGGATGAAAAGTAAAGGATGTAATCAGGATCATAGTCTGGGGGACTAATCAATGAGGAATTAGATAAGGCAACTTTTAAATCATCAAAATTTGTTTGAGCTTGTTCATCCCATCGAAATGGGATATCATTTCATAGTAGGAGGAGGAAACCATGCACGCGAGTGGCATAGTCTGGGACAAAGCGACGTAAAAAGTCTTCTTTTCCTTGTAGGCTTTGCAGTTGGCATAAATTCCTAGGTGGTGGAATTTTTGTGATATCTTGAACCTTGAGGGGGTCTACCATGATGTCATGTTGGGAGACAATGAACCCAAGGAGGCATCTGGTTGTGATGCAAAATGCGCACTTGAGGGGGTTCAAGTGGATATTATATTGGTGACATCGTTAGAAAATGATGCATAAGTCATCTAAATGTTGGGTTCACTTTTTGGACCGAGCAGTGAGGTTGTCCAAATAAGCAAGGATGATGCGAGCAATATCATGAAAAACATAGGTTATGGCCCTTTGAAATGTAGCATCAACGTTTTTTATTCCAAAAGGCATGACATGATAAGAAAAGGTACCCTAAGGGTAGTAATAGCAGTTTTATATTGAACAGCTGGATGGATTTGGATTTGATTGTAGTCGGAGAACCCATCCATAAAGGACAGGGCCTCATGGCCGGCATGGTTGAGATCGCAAAAGTCTGTGCAGAAAAGAATAGTTCCTTGTTTTTTGTTAACGGGGATGGGGTTGGAG
The DNA here is from genome assembly GCA_000966675.3 of Picea glauca. Taxonomy (NCBI): domain Eukaryota; kingdom Viridiplantae; phylum Streptophyta; class Pinopsida; order Pinales; family Pinaceae; genus Picea; species Picea glauca. The sequence goes on along the minus strand of JZKD02S1676444.1, from coordinate 97,651 downwards.
ACCCATGAAGTGTATGCAATGGGGTAAATGAAACCAACAACGTGTAACTTGTCAATTTTGGCTTTGATAGCCTCAACTTTGGATAGGTGAAGGGGGAGTTTGTTTTGATGAACTAGGGTGACATCAGGCCATGTGTCGATTTGATGTTTGGCGATAGAAGGATCGAGGATAGGCATATTCGTATATGACCAAGAAAAAATATCTCGGTATTCCTGAAAGAGGGCTTTGTAAGAAGTGAGTTCTTCAGGGGAGCATGCAACACCAATGGTGATTTCTTCTACGATTCTTGGTTTAATGGAAATTTCAATTTTGACGATGGGGGAGATGTTGGCCATGTTTCCTTTTTCAAAAGAATCTAGGGTAGGGATAGATTTTTTGAACCAATATATATGCCATAAAGGAATAAAATCCTTGGCTTCGATTGCGCACATGGAGTGTTGGATAGGAGGGTGAAAGGCCTCCTATGAAAGAAAAAGTGCTCGATGACGGAGCACATTTCACGGGAAATCAGGGGTAGTGATTTCCTCCAAGATATCTTCGTCACAGTGAAAAATGCGAGAATACAGAGGATCTTGGGAGGTGATAGGGGGAACGGTCAATGGGTAAGCATCAGTATCCTCAAGTGGCGAGGACGTAGATGAGATATCGTGTACATAGTACGAGGGACCACTGGACATAAAGTGAATGTCCTGATACTATGGAGGGTACCTCATTCGCTCAGGGAATGACGACGAAATATATCGAATATCAATAATGTGAGTCACTGTAGGGAGTGGTTGAGAGGGCTCTAGCCGAGATGTTTGGCGTACTCCGACTAATTTTAGGCGAAATTGAGGTAGAGTTGGGAAATGATGAGTGTAGTGGCCATATTCTGAATAGATGGCACAAGCGAATTTGGTTGCAACCCTTTATTGTGTGTGGTTGAGGACTCCGTAGTAGTAGTGGATGTACTTGGTAGAGTGGTGAGCACTGTGGTTTCTCTAGGGAGCTAGATCAGATTGCATAATTCAGGAAGAGTAGGACATCTATTAGTGGGGTGTCCTTCTCGTTCGCATAGTGCAAAATGAGGTTGAGATCGGGGATGAATTGGACTTGTGGGCTCATTCTTCTTTCATCTACCCCCAGTGGTGTTGGTGTTGGTGTTATTTGTGGGGTAGGGTGGTGTGGCAGGAGCCTGTACTAGGATCTGCATCGGTAATCCCTTTGTCTGAGGAGGGAGAGATGGCGTAGGGACCATCGCGGGTGGATGGAGATACCATATAGGGATGGAAAGAACCATGTTTAGAAGGGTGAGAGTAGAAGCTACATGGAATTCTTAGGTTCCGGGTGGGGGGTAGAAAAAGGGAATTTGAGTAATGGCTTGGGTGACTGTCTCCCAAATCAAGATTTTCCCCTGGAGGGGGGTGAAATCTGAGATAAGTGGTGCAGTGGGGTGCTCAGGGAAATCCTAAAGTAATAGTTCTCCAAATTGTGGAACTTTGATGTGGGGAGGGACCTCAGTTGGAGGATTATTGTCTCCTATATCTGTTCCATTAGAAGATACTACACACACTTGTGTTTAAGGGTGTAGGAGAGGTGGTGCTGCATGATATTCCCCCATTAAGGATGGGTCCTTGAAAATTCTGGGACCCATGTCGATGACCAAAAAAGCATCTGAGATAGTGTAGACAAAGGGGAGAATGTTATCAATGTTGGAAGAATGATTAGGCTCATAATGTGTAAGTTGGTCGATGGTGACAATTTTCCTGTTGTGGGGGAACATCATCGTTCGAAACACAGAAGAGGTTATCGCCTTCATAGCATACATGTAGCTACGTCTAAACAAGATATTGTAATCAAGCGGGGCACCAATGAATTCAATATAAATGAGAATGGTTTTCCCCCCAAGTTCTATGGGGATGTTTTGGAAGATCCCTTCAGAGGATGATCGGCGACTGTCGTAATCTCTAAGGGTGATGGCGGATGGTACTATCTCAGGTGAGCCGAGTTTTTTCCATACTAATTTGGACATGATGCATGTGTATGCACCTTCATTGATAATGCATCGATGAACTGTGATGTTCCAGATCTTAACTGGTATCTGGAAAGCTACTAGGGCAGGGACGCATGGTTCTCCACTATCGAGATCAAAGGTGATGAGTCACGTATCAGCTGGTTCGAATTCCCCCAAGGTGGAAATCAAGGATCTCTGTTGATATGGACAAGATTGGAGGACCTCCAATACAAACATGGTTGCACGATACTGTGTTAAGTCTTAGACTAGACTGTAATTGTGGGCTGCCCTAGCATGAGGGTTATGTACATTCCATCGTAAAGGAATGCAGGGTATACAAGGGTTGGGTTTAGCGTTATGGCGTAGAATAATCAATGTTTGTCTTGCTGGCATGGGAGATACTTTTGAGGTGGTTGGTGTATATTTAGGAGGCATGCTATATTGATGACCGTGTATTTGTAGAAGAATCTCTTCTTTGCTGGTGAGGAGGATATTGCGATTGACCGGATTTCCAGGTTGAATGGGACATTTGTTTTGATATTTCCCCATTTGTGGTGGATTAGGGTGTACCTCCTATTGGGTATTCATTACACCTTGGTGTGGAATAGGGTTTTGCAACACAGCAAGAGGTGGTGGTTACAAATAGTGTTGTGGGGCCTGCCGAGGGGCAAGTGGTGCCAGAGGGTTTTGTGGGTTCATGGATGATTTCATCCATTTGAAATAAAACATTTGGGGGAAATGGTGAGTATAATGTCCATACTCGCCACATATATTGAAAGGGAATTTAGTTCTGAGGTTATTGTTCCTCCCTTGTCGTGGTTGATTTTTATTGTTTCCCCCTTGGGGGTTTTGGTTTCCTTGATTCTAATTACCCCCAACGGGACGATTTTGTTGAGGGGTTATTTCCTCCTGGTCCCAAGTTGTTATTGTTTCCGTTTTTCCATTTCTTCTTGGCATTATTCAATGGAAGGGCCATATTTGTCGTATTCAGTTGTTCAAAAGGCTGAAGTTGTTGAATGGGAAAGGGTTGAAACAAGTTAACGCCGACATGTGGTTGTCCTGGTGAAGGAGCAACTGGTTAGGGAGGACCAGGAAATGGAAAATGTGGATTATTTTTTGGAGATGATCCATATGGCGTATAGGGAGTTGAAGTACCTCTACAACTGTTAGGGTCATATTTAGGAGTTGGGGGTGGATTCATGAGAGATTTCTAGAAAAAATACACCTTGGATGGATTCATTCTTTTTCGATGAACTAGTATTGTTCAAGACTTATATTGTCATATCACATCGTGTTTTAAACTTTATCTAATCAATAGAAGTTACAAAATAATGTCAATTATCAGGATATTTTATCATTCCATGTGCTTTAAGGACAATTAATTTTTAAGGAGGGAATACTTGTAATATACCTAAAGTATATTATATTTCTTATCATGTAATAATATGTTATAGGTTTTTTATTATGTAAATAGGCATTACAATGTAAATGATAATTCTATGACAAGTCATGAAATTTGATCTATTATATGTCGTGACCTTTTCCAAGGACATGAATTATCATTCCCTAATTGTATTTATATACACTTATTGTATCTCATATGATGTCAAGTAAATATGTAAAATGGATAGTAAATAAAATATTATTTATTTTGGATATATGGAATTATGTTACGTATTCATGATGTTCTCATGAAGTGAACCACCAGATCCATTTCATCCCTACCATTGATTACTTCCATTTTAAATTTTCACATTCAATATTACCACTATTTGTGTGTTTTATTGGGCATTTATCTCCTTGTTACCCCTTTGTATCGCCATTTGGTTTCCTCCATGGGATTTTGATTGGATACTGTGTATTTCAACACTATGGTTAGATCTATTGTATTCTCCATCCGACACAACATATATTATCTTTTTCTACTAACACTCCTTTGGAAATACCAGGAGGGCCTTGTGCTTTTAAAGTACTTGGTTTAGTTTTTGGAAAAATCCTCGTGTTTCCCTTATTTAAAGCATCTGATATGTGTCACCTTTATATCCCATGGATTCTATTCAGTTATACATTGCGACCTATTATAATTTGTCAGCACCTCCATGAGTTGTACTCATCCCGTGTTGTTGATTTTTGACCTTCGATTGTCCCAATGGTTTATTAATATGTCCTTGAAAATCCATGTGTCTAGTAATTGACCATTCCAATTGTCACTATTGGAGAGCACAAAGACTAGCTCCCCTTTAGTCTTAGGGGAGTATTTATCACTTTTGGAGAACACAAATTATGAATATCCAAATCATGATCATTCATTACTTCAAGATCCACATCATCAAAACTTCAATTCATCACCAAGGAACTACTTCATTTCGAAGATCAATATGAGGAATTTTAATGGTAAATATCCTATACCATGGATATTTAATATGGAGAAATAGTTTTATCTACACCAAGTTCCAAGCTTACAAAAGGTACCTATTGCATCCTTGTATTAATAAAATTATCAATTTGTTTGGTACCAATTTCTTTGTGAAAGAAAAATGAATTCTATTATCTCTTGGTCAATTTTTACAAATGAATTGATATCACATTATGGGGATATTAAGAGAAATAAATTCATTAGTCAAATGATAAATCTTCGAAAAAAATGTCCAATTACAGAGCACATTCAAAAATTTCAAAATCTCATTCTTAGGGTAAAGAACATTCCTGAGGATAATTTGTTATATCTCTTTATGGGTACTTTAAAGGATATTATTCAACATGATGTGCATCTCTTTGAACCTAATTCCCTAGAGAAATACTTCAATATGAAAATAAAAGTTGAAAATAAAAATATGGCTACTAGAAGGGTGACCACTAACAACTATAGATAGCACAATGTTCCCTCTCCTAACATCACTCAACCGACATGGTTGAAACCTCAAAAAATGGATGAAATAAGAGAAAAAGGACTTTAATTGTGACAATAAGTATAGTACAGGGAATAAATGTTGTGAGAAGAAATTATTATAAATAGATTGTGAAGAGGAAGAATATCAAGAATTGGAACCATCACAAGATATAGATCTAGAAGATATTGCTTCAATGATATACTTTCATGTATTGGATGGCATCGGTACTACACAAACCCTCAAGATACAAGGATACGTCAAAAATAAAAAAGTAACATTGTTGATTGACTAAATTGGCCATACCCATAACTTCATCAATTACAAATTAGCAAAATATCTCAATTTCTTTGTATATTCAACACTAGAGTTTCAAGTAATGATTGCATATGGAGGTAACATAAATTGTTCTAGGAAGTGCCATAGTAATAAGCTCAATATGGGGGAGTATTTTTTGGATAGTCCCATGATTTCCACCCAAATGGGTGGTGTTGATGTTGTATTAGGGGTCTAATTGTTACAATAACTAGGAACAATGGACCTTAATTTTTAAGATCTTTTCATGAGATTTTCCTCAAATGAAAATAAAATTGAGCTTAGAGGTATCCAAGGGAAACCCTCGAAGGTGATAAGCTCTAATAAAATGAAAAAATTACTCAAAAAAGGACACCATGGTGTAATTGCACAATTGTTCTCACTACATGTTCAATCATCTATATCTTCTACTCCATTAGATATCTAAAAAATCATCAACAATCATTCCAAGGTATTTGTAGATATTCTTAAGGGTCTTCCACCTACTCAAGATCATGAACATGATATTCATTTGTAACCAAGAAGTGTGACACCTAAAATTAGGCCTTACAGGTATCCATATGCACAAAAGAGTGATATTGAGCATATGATCCAATAAATACTAGAGGTTGGCATCATTCAACCTATCCAATGTTTTTTCTCTTTACTAGTAGTGATGGTTACAAAAAAGGATGGTTCATGGCATATGTATCCAGATTATAAACAACTCAATAAAATGACCATCAAAGATATGTTTCTTATTCCTATCATTGGTGAATTATTAGATGAACTGCATGGAGAAATTTTATTTACTAAGTTGGATCTTTGTTCGAGATATCATCAAATCATAATGATGCAGGAAAACATTTCTAAAACAACATTTAGAACAAATAAATATCATTATGAGTTTTTGGTTATGTCATTGGACTTACTAATGCACCTTCAACATTTCAAAGTTTTATAAATTCTATTTTCAAGACCTTGGAAAATTTGCGCTAGTATTTCTTGATGACATACTAATCTACAAAAAATCTTGGGAAGAGCATGTACAACATGTTGACAGAGTATTACAACTATTTGAAGAGCATGTACAACATGTTGACAGAGTATTACAACTATTGGAAGAGCAACAAATTTATGCAAAGACTTCCAAGTGTCCCTTCAACGTTCAAGAAGTGGAATATTTGGGTCATATTGTATCTCATGAAGGTGTAAAAGTGGACCCTAACAAATTAAAGCTATTAGGGGATGGCCAATTCCCAAAACCTTGAAGAAACTTAGAGGATTCTTAGGATTGATAGGATATTATTGCAAGTTTGTCAAGAACTATGGTCAAATAGTAGCATCTATGACAACATTGTTAAAAAAATAAGAATTTTCTTGGGCTCAAGCAACAACCAACGTTTTTGAAAAACTTAAGGAGGCTATGTGTACATCTCCCGTCCTAGCCACACCTAACTTCACAATTTTTTTTATTGTGGAGTGTGATGCCTTAGACCATGGAATTGGTGTAGTTTTAATGCAATAAGGAAGGCCCCTTACCTTTGAAAGAAACCAACTTAAAGGAGAAAACTTACTTAAACCCATTTATGAAAAATAAATGTTGGCCATACTACTTGAAGTTAAGAAATGGTGTCCTTACCTAATAGGAAGACACTTCAAAGTAAAAATAGATCATGATAGTTTGCCATACTTATTGTAGCAATGATTATCTTTAAAAGAGAAAAAAATGGGTTACAAATATGATAGGTTATGAGTTTGAAATTATCTACAAAAAAGGAAAACATAATGTTGTGGTAGATGCCCTTTCAAGGAAAGAAGAATAAACATAAGGTTTACTATGTGTTATTTCTATTCTACAATATAATTGGGTGGGATAAGTAATGATAGAATGAAAGCAATATCAAGAGTTATGAAATATCATTCAACAAATACAAGAGGAACCCATTTCATTAGATAATTTTTTATGGAAAAATGATTTTCTATGGTATGACGATCGCCTATATTTATGTAAGAATTATCAACTCAAACAGAAGGTCCTTCTTGAATTGCACACTTATTATATAGGAGGACATTCATGATTCTTGAAAACGTACCACATGATCAAGAAATATATTTTCTAATAAGGTATTAAAATTGATGTTCAAAAGTTTTTGTCTGAATGTGTAGTCTTGAAACATAATAAGGGAGAGATAATCAAGATGTCAGATCTCCTACAACCATTAGCTATAGCAAGTCAACATTGGGACTAAATTTCAATGGATTTGATTAAAGGTTTACCCAATTATGAAGGAAATACTATCATATTGGTAGTAGTGGATCGTCTGAAAAATAATGTCCATTTTATCTCTCTTTCTCATCCATTTAAAAAAACTACATTAGCCACAAAATTCATGGAAATAGTGTGAAAGCTACATGGAGTCCCCAAGATTATTGTTAGTGACAGAGATCCAATTTTCACTCAAAAATTTTGGACTAAATTATTTTCTTGTTTGGGTACTCAATTGGATCACAACTCATCTTACCATCCTCAATCTGATGGGAAAACTGAGATTGTAAATAGATGTCTAGAATGATTTCTTCATTTCTTTGCATCTGATAAAAAAATGCAATGGGTCAAGTGGTTTCCCTTGAATAAATGTTCATACAACACATCCTTCCATACCTCATAAAAAAATGTCCTTATTTATATCACTTTATGGATATCATACTCCATCCATCACATCACCCTTGAAATGGACTATGAAGGTTCAAACAGTGGAGGACCATATAGGGAACCAACAAGAGGTTCTCAAACTGTTAAAGGACAACTTGGTTATGGAACAAAATAGGATGAAACAACAAGCATATCAACATCACAATGAAAGGGATTTTGAAATGGGGGATTGAACATTTATAATGCTACAACCATATAAATAGATTTCCCTCAAACAACAAAAGAAGGAAAGTAAATTAGCACCCAAATATTATGTCCCCTACAAGGTTTTACAAAGGATTCAAAGTAAGGATTACAAATTGGATTTTCCTCCATCTTCATGTGTACATCGAGTCTTCCATGTTTCTTACTTAAATAAGGTCATCGACATCAAGATCTCAACCCAAACTATTTTAGTAGAGATTAGTAAAGAAGGGAAAATCATACTAGAACCAAAAACAGTCCTTGAAACAAGGAGTAAGAAGTTGAGAAATCAAGCAATTACAAAGTACTTCATCAAATGGAAGAACTTCTCACTGGAAGAGGTGATGTGGGAAGATGAGTTCTTATTTCAAAAACACCTATCGTTACTCAAGTGTTGATGACAACACTTGTTTGAAGGGGAGGGGAGGGGCATGTTAAGCCCTAGACAAAGCCCCATTTTATGTAGATATCCCATTATTAAGCCCTAGATATTGAATTGTTACAATTATAGTGTTATATTTGTATATAGGTTAAAACCCTTCATTTCACCCTTTCATTATAATTGTACCCTTTGTCTCCTATATATATATACACCAAGTAGACTTAGTCTTACGATCATGTTATCTCGGCTCATATTGTATTCTAAATTGGATATATTGTAAAATGATGTTTTCCCCTCAAAGTGTATTGTATTCATTGAACTTTTGTTATTTTTAAGGCGTTGCATCATTAAAAAAATTCCCTAATGGCACCCATATCCTTAGTCAAAGGAAGGGATAACCTTGAAAGGTATTTTGTGGTGGTTTGAAATGTTTTTCATAGCAATTTATTCCTAAAATATTACTTTAGGGTCCAATCACCATGTTTCCTCCCATGACCATGTCAAGGGCCTCGAGACTCATAGCTAGTTCTCAAAATATTCTAACGATTCATGTATCCCTACTTGGAAGACAAGAATTCCCATGGGAGGTCAAGTGTGGTGGTTTGAGGTGTTGGTCCAGGGACCTTGATACTTAGAAGCAACCTCTATGGCCAATTTCCCAATTTTCCTTCTCTTACCATGTCAAAGAATCTAGTACCCATACTTAATGAAAAAAATGTTATCCCCATACTTAATCATCTAATGTCATCGATATCCCCACTTGGAGGTGAAAGGCATACATTTGGAAAAAGAATTTAGTCACAAAAGTGCATGCACGTTCCTAAAAATGCATACACATTCTTAAAATCATGTGTGCATTACTAGGAAAACATGTGCACTTTTAAGAATGTGTGTGTGATTTTAGGAATGTGCACGCACTTTTGGGAATACGTGTTCACTTTTAATAATGCATGTACACTTTTTAGAACACATACATATTATTTTCATTTCAATTTTTTTGGGGCGGAAGTGACAACTCTTACATACATGTTTGCTGGTTTGGTTTCTTTGGATTTAGGTTTGGAATGACAAACCTGGTGGTTTGGGCTGCAAATACATTAAAAACATAGTTACCAACTTAACGAGAACACTACAGAGTTCTCGTTTTGGGGGATCAAGTTTTTTACCATGTTTTTAAAAATGGTGCTACCAGTAGCACCCCCCTCCCTTTTTAGATGGTTTTTCTATATTTTAAATTTTCCAATCCACAATGTTTTTTAGTCACGTTTCCATACTCCTTTCAATCTTATAAATATTTTTTTCCATTTACTTTTTTGAAATTAGGATTTTTCATGTAATTGTGTCTCAATTAATTTATTGTTCCATACTTTTAAAATGTAGTAAAAAACATCGTTTTAATACATTATTCATTGTTACTTTAATACATTAAATAACACTATTTTTGAATATTTAGAAAACAAATATAATCAAAATTTCTTTTCATAAATTAAAAACATAAAAAACTAAGAAAAAAAACAATTAAAATTAATAAAAAAAATCAAAATCAAAATCAAATTTATAAAAAAAAATAAAATAAAGAAAAACTTAAAAACCAAAAAATTAAAACTATTTATAAAAAATAAAAATAAAAATGAAGAAAAAATAAAAAGAAAAGGTAAAAAAATAAATTTATGGCTAAAAACACTTTAAAAAAAATTAAAAAAGAAAAATATATGTAAAAACATAAATTAAAATTCCTAAAATAATTTTTTTAATAAAAAACTAAATAAAATAATTAAAAAACCCCAATATACTAAAAAACAAAAAATTACATTAAAAACTAATTTAAATACTAAATTTTATATAAAAAAAATTAAAATAGTTTATATATATTATATAAACTATATATGTAGTTTATATGATGATGATGATGATTAACGTCCACTAAGACCTAATTGGTTTATCGGACCTTAAGAGGGTAAGTGATTACTTGTGATTCTTTAGAATTTTGTTTCTATGCTCGAAAAGCATTAAGA
>JZKD02S1676444.1:0-14926 GCA_000966675.3 Picea glauca | reverse complement strand
CAAAATTTAAAATCAACATTTAAATCAGAAACATAACGAGTTGTTGAGATATTTTGGAAACATCATTTTTAAATATATCTTGTTTGTAAAAGTATTATACAACTGTAAGGAGTTGTAGATAGAGAGTGGGATCCCTTATTGGGTAATAAATGCTAGTTATTGTAATAGGACAAAGTAGGTAACCACTAGAAATAATAGGATAGGTTGCAAACAAGATGGAGAAGAGCTCGAGGAGCCACTCCGTAGATAGTTTTTGTTTGTGGTTGTATTGTATTAGAGATAAGAGTAGAACATAGTTGAGGAGGAGAGTAGCAGATATGAAGAGAAGAATGACCCAGTGAAGAACTATAATACTATGTAATTTTATTTCATGAATGAATAAAACAAACATAATTTTTCCAATTCCTCGGAGAGTGTTCAATTTGATGAGTAAATGAATGAATGATGTATTTTGTATGTGTTTAGTTCATTTCTTTTATGTGTGATTTTTTATCACATGAGTTTGTGAATAATTGGATAAGTTTCAATCATTCTGCTTCTGAGAACTCGTATGCAAGATGTGCATCTCGTATGCAAGGATTGCATTGACATCCCATCCACCACTATGTCTATGAAATTTGTATGAGTGGTAATGAGTTAGGCATCCCATCCACCACTATGTTTGTGAAATTTTCCAACAATTCTTGAACTTCTTCAGGCAAATCATCCATCAATGTACTTGTAAGGATAACTCAGGGTTTCCTCACCATAGTAAACTGCATCTCTTGTTCTTCCTTGACTTCTTTCAAGAATTCCTTCCTACTCATTATAAGTATGCTTGTGTTGGCCTCCTCTTTCACTCTCTTCTCCTCTATTGAAAGCAACATGTGTGTTCTATTGTTCTTCTCCAGGGTGCATGTATTTTTCCTCCCATCATGAATGGCATTCATGTCAAACTACCATGGTCTTCCCAAAAAAATATGGCATACATCCATGGGAATTACATCAGATAGAATTTCATCTCTATATCCCCCTATCTTAAATTCAACCAAGCATTGTTTAGTAACCATTACCCGGTGTCATTTCTGTAACCATGAGACTTTGTATGGCTTCAGTTGTGTAGTTGTCTCCAGCTCCAATTTCTCCACCATCTTCGTGGATACTAAGTTATCAGTGCTCCTATTGTCCATTATCACTTTTCATACTCTGTCTTTAGTCTTGCAAGCTGTTCTGAAGAGATTGTTCCTCTGTACTATATTTTCAAATTCTACCTTTGGTTTTAACAGAACCTTCTTCAACATCAGGGATCTTCCATCCTCTGCTCCTTCTGCTTCAACATCTCTTCATTGTGATTTCAAAATGTGAGCTTCACCTCCTCCTTCTTTCTTCTTCTCGGGACAATCCCAAGACATGTGTCCTATCTTTTTACAAGCATAACATCTTACGTATCCTCCTCCTCTTCTTCCTCTTCTTCTGGAAGAATTTCTTCCAGCACCTTGTCTTCCTCTTATTCTGGAAGAATTTCTTCCACCACCTTGTCTTCCTCAAGAATTTTCCCCTCTTTCCGAGTGATTGTGTGGATTTACAGCTTTGTCCTTAGACTTATGTGCTCTGTCATGGTTAACTCCCTTTCTTTTGTTTGGGATGGGATTTTACCTCTCCCTCGTTGGCTTTGTTTTCTGGAAAACTTCTCCTCTACCTTCAGTGAAAATTGATAGGCATCCTCCACTATCCTTACTGACATCATGCTGAGCTTATCCTAGATTTCATATCTCAGTCCATTTATATATCTCACAACTTTTTACTCATCTCTCTCCCTTTGTCCAATTCTAATGTTCATCTTGTAGAACTCCTCTTTGTACTCCTTAACTGTCATCGCCTTCTGCCTCAGGTTCTACATCTTCCTAAACAGATTGATTTGATAATCCTTGGGAATGAACTTAGCCTTCAAATTGGCTACCATTCTGTCCCAACACTTTATCTTATATTTCCCCTTGCTTCTCCTCTCAGCATGTAGTTCATCCCACCACAACGTTGCATGTCCTTTTAGCCTGGTGACAACCTGTTTCATTCTTTTCTCTTCATCGACCTCTTCATATTCGAAATGTTTATCCATGGATCTTATCCAATCTAGCAGCTATTCAACATCCAGGTTTGCTCTCATTAATTGGGACCTCTATCTTGGCTCTGCCTCCCAATCTGGAAACTACTCTTAAAAAACATTCTTTGGAAACATCCTCTCCCGTGGCTTCTTCAGCAACATTCTCGTCCACAACTTCCTCTCTCTCTGAATCGTTGATGTCTCCCGTATCAGGTGCTCTTCTTTGCGTTGCCTCCATCGCCTCTAATCTTACATGAGGTTCTCACATCTCCCTTTCTACAACTCGATTGGATAAATTTTGATCTCCTCATCTCCTTGGCGGCATTGTGTTAACTTTCTGTCACATAGAGTACAAATTAAAGTTCTTTTTATCTCCTCTCATTTTGCCTGTCTTCTACAAGAAAAAATTCAGCTCTGATACCACTTGATGCAGTCCCCCCCCCTTTCTCTTCTAAGGCTACCCGACCTCCTGGTCAGGATCTTCAAGTTCTTGAGTCAATTGAATCTTTGAAACCTCACTGGTTTATTTCTATGTTAACCACATGCCCTCTCGGCTCCCTGCACAGGCTTCAAAACGCCCACGACCTTTCCTCTCATGCTCTGCAAAACCTCAGAATGTAATGTTAATGCCTTTTCTCTCACCCCCCTCCGCAGATATGACCTTAAGCGACCCTTGACATGACCACATGATTGCGGCATAGCCAAAAGTGGTTTGGGACCAAACTACTTTTTGGCATGCAATTCACTCGAAGTCCCCGCGTGTCCCTTGGGTGAAACTGCATTTTTTATTACAGGCCACTCTAAATACATTAAAGTTTGTGTAACTCACACCCCCGCAATGAAGAGTGACCATCGATATCATGATCTTGATGGTGCTGGAGAATGAGCAACCGATATTTCCTATTACATATCAACAGTCTAGATTTCTTCTCTCAGATTGACGACTCTCGTCGATTCAGAACTCCAAGCTCCATAAATCTCAAATTTCAAATCTTGGTTTCCTTTGCAGGGAAATATTCTGAAACGAAAGATCTACTGACACCTATCCCTTCGAATCAACGGTTGTGATCTATGCGGGTCTTCAGACTCCGGATATTTCAAATCTCAAATCTCGCTCTTCCTTCAATGGATTTTATCCAGAGTCGGTGATCCACCAACACGTGTCCTCCTGATCTGGCCGTCAAGGATCACTTTAGGTCTTCACCTAGAGTTATTGGATCTTGAACACACCTCCTCCATATCTAATGTCTCATATTCACTTCGAGACTTTACCCAGAGTCCACAAGTTCATGACACGTCTTCTCTGGATCCGACGACTACAAATCACTTCGGGACTTCTAGACTTTGGGGTTCGGCGATATGAGTTCTCAAACTGAAAAATCCCACAATGATTTTATCGGAGTACATGATCTACTGACAAGTGTCCACCGACATATCGACAACTCTCGATTCTTCAGCTCTCTCGGCTTCGGAAATATCAAGCTCTCATCCTCCGTGTTCTTTTGGAGTGACTTCACCCAGAGCTCACAATATTGCGTCATGCATCCTTTTCTAGATCAACAGTCCAGATCTCCTCCGACACTTCGATCTTTGGGAGTCTCAGATCTCAAACTTTCATGAGGTTTTGTGAGTGTGAAGCGTTAAATCTCACACACCTTGGCAATATCGGACGACTATTGATCTCTCACGCTACGATCCAATGGTCTATGTTGCTCCTCCTCTCAAGCTTTTGATCTTTCTTGTCTTAGAAAATTCTAGGTGTTCGAAGGTTCCAAACCTTCGCTCCTCCTACGAGTCTGAGTATTGGACTTCATTAACACTTATGAGAAGTGTTATTTCTCTTGAGCTTGGTCTTTGTGAAGACTTCGAAATCCTGTGCACTCCTTGCGTTTTAGGGGATTTTGATAACTTAGATTCAGAAGATTTATCTAAGAAAAATTCATCTCTCCCTCTTGGTGTTCTCCTTTTGTCTCTATGCACACACTCTGAAACAAATAATTACATAGGTTTGAGTTCCTTCAGATGACTATGCACACCTTGTAGTAGTCGCTTTGCACTCCTTTAAAAGAAAAATATCGTGTTATCTCTTATGATATTTGGAATCGAAACATATCTCGTCAACGCACTCCTTGCGTTCTGTGTGCACACCTTGCACCACTTGATAGAAGAGAAAAAATTGAGAATTATCCTAACATTCACAGTTCCATCCACTCACAATGGAAATCATTCATTCACTCATGAAAGCATAACAACAAATAATTGCAAACATTATCCATGCCACACATTGGATCAATTTTCCTCTGTTCTATTCAAAAGAGAAAACGGTTACAACTGTAATCCACACAAAAATTATAAAACTCATAATTATTCTATGAACTAGAATCTATTTGCAGTTATCAACAATCAACTTACAACTACATACAATCATCTTACAACCATATGCAACCAACCTCATTTGGGATTACAAAACATCTATTTAACTCAGAGGGTTCTTAGGGTTCCCCCTGACTACGTGTCTACTCTAAGACTATCCTACGACTATCTTGGATCAGTCGCAGTCCAAATCTGGAGTGGAAACTCCCACATTTCTTGTAATCATTCACGTGAGCCTCAAAGATTTTTTTGGCACTGAAGTTTAGGTGTACTTCAAAATTATGCGTTGTAATTTCCAGTGTTGAGATTCTGAAAGATTCCCATGCGCTGAGTGGTTCTACTCTGCGTGATTTCTAATGATGCTCCTGCATCAAGCTAACAAGGAGAAACAAACATCAGAAGAAGGATTAGAGTCCATCCCTCACTTTCTAGTCGACAACTTTCTAGGTATGCACATCTCTATCTCCCGCCCAACTTTTGGTTTTTCAAAAGATTTTAGATTTACTGTGTTGAATGGAGATTTGTATCCCACACTCCCTACACTCACACCCCTCTCCTCTCCTCTTCTCCCCCTACTCCCTCCACTGCTCCCCTCTTCTCCTTTATTCCCCCCATGCCCCTACGAGAACCAGAGAACAATACTCTCCCCCACCGTCCATCCGAGTACTCTTCCTCCGAAGAATCAGAAGACTCTATTATCAGATACCAACTCTGTAAAAGGAATGTCTCCATACCTATTTCATAACATAAGGGCTTGGGATGAAACCCTAATATCCATAAAACAAAAAAGGGGCATGGAAGAAAATCCCACCTCTACAAGGCTCAATCTAGAGCTTTGGTTGATATTGCCTTTGGCCAACAAAAATAAATTATCGGGGCGCTTAGAGAAACGAAAACCCTTGGTAGGGTTCCCTTATGAAATTCCTCACCTACAATTGTAGGGGTTTGGAAATTTCCCCCCAAAAAATTGCACTAAAAATGTTGGTCCTCACAAGCCAACCAAACTTCATCTTCCTACAAGAAACTCTCTCAGACGAAGAATATGTGACAAAATTGCTCACCATCCTGCTCCCAGGTTGGGATTTCCTAGGCTAGATTCCAAGAGGAAGATCAGGGGGGCTAGTACTCGAATGGCGAAATCAAAAAGCAAAACTCCAAAATTCCTGGGAAATGGATTATGTTTTAGGAGGAGACTTACTTTTGGAAGGTTTTGAAAAAAGATTCACCTTAATAAATGTTTATGGGCCACACTCAGAAAGAAATACTTTCTGGGATAACTTGTTCACAAAAAAAAAATTGAACACTGAACTACTGATTTTTGGAAGTGACCTAAATTTCTCTTTGGGAGAAGCAAAAAGTTGGGGTGCTAATGCCCACCCAGACAGTCAAACTGTGTATTTTATACATTTGATAGAATCAAAAGGTCTAATTGATGTGGCTCCACCAAAATTGCTTCCCACTTAGAGAAACATGAGGACAGGTGAAGCTAGAGTAGAAAAAATATTAGATCATTTTTTGATCTTTGAAACCTTTCCATTGCTCCCTTTTCAATTTCGTCAATGGATTGGAAGCAGAGGTGAATCTGATCACTCACCTGTTTGTCTCAATATCGAAGGATCCCCCAACAAACCGGTTTCCCCTTTCAAATTCAATCCATCCTGGCTAAAAGATTAAGTATTTCAGCAACTTATCAGGACAAACTGGACCTCCATCAAAAACACAGAGTGTTGGCCCTTGGTTATGGAAGCAAGCAAAGATAAAGGAAGAAAAAGAAAAATGCGAACTTCGCGGAAGACACAAGAATGTTACTAGGTCGAAGTGAGCAAAAGAGAAGAAAAGATGGAGTGAAGCCCAAGAATATTGAGGATGATGTATCAACAAGGAAGAAGGATCGTGGACAACTTAGCAAGCAGAAAAATCCACCATTTGATGCTTTGGAGCACCGTGCGAGAAGGAAGGAAAATCAGGCTGGCGAAGCCCTGAAAATACAGGTCAAGTTGACCTAGGGTTTTAGACACCTAGGGTTTTGGTATCTAGGGTTTTGGACACCTAGGTTTAGACCTAAGGATGTCAGTAAGTGATTGTAATGTATAAATAAGAACCTNGGAGAGTGTTCAATTTGATGAGTAAATGAATGAATGATGTATTTTGTATGTGTTTAGTTCATTTCTTTTATGTGTGATTTTTTATCACATGAGTTTGTGAATAATTGGATAAGTTTCAATCATTCTGCTTCTGAGAACTCGTATGCAAGATGTGCATCTCGTATGCAAGGATTGCATTGACATCCCATCCACCACTATGTCTATGAAATTTGTATGAGTGGTAATGAGTTAGGCATCCCATCCACCACTATGTTTGTGAAATTTTCCAACAATTCTTGAACTTCTTCAGGCAAATCATCCATCAATGTACTTGTAAGGATAACTCAGGGTTTCCTCACCATAGTAAACTGCATCTCTTGTTCTTCCTTGACTTCTTTCAAGAATTCCTTCCTACTCATTATAAGTATGCTTGTGTTGGCCTCCTCTTTCACTCTCTTCTCCTCTATTGAAAGCAACATGTGTGTTCTATTGTTCTTCTCCAGGGTGCATGTATTTTTCCTCCCATCATGAATGGCATTCATGTCAAACTACCATGGTCTTCCCAAAAAAATATGGCATACATCCATGGGAATTACATCAGATAGAATTTCATCTCTATATCCCCCTATCTTAAATTCAACCAAGCATTGTTTAGTAACCATTACCCGGTGTCATTTCTGTAACCATGAGACTTTGTATGGCTTCAGTTGTGTAGTTGTCTCCAGCTCCAATTTCTCCACCATCTTCGTGGATACTAAGTTATCAGTGCTCCTATTGTCCATTATCACTTTTCATACTCTGTCTTTAGTCTTGCAAGCTGTTCTGAAGAGATTGTTCCTCTGTACTATATTTTCAAATTCTACCTTTGGTTTTAACAGAACCTTCTTCAACATCAGGGATCTTCCATCCTCTGCTCCTTCTGCTTCAACATCTCTTCATTGTGATTTCAAAATGTGAGCTTCACCTCCTCCTTCTTTCTTCTTCTCGGGACAATCCCAAGACATGTGTCCTATCTTTTTACAAGCATAACATCTTACGTATCCTCCTCCTCTTCTTCCTCTTCTTCTGGAAGAATTTCTTCCAGCACCTTGTCTTCCTCTTATTCTGGAAGAATTTCTTCCACCACCTTGTCTTCCTCAAGAATTTTCCCCTCTTTCCGAGTGATTGTGTGGATTTACAGCTTTGTCCTTAGACTTATGTGCTCTGTCATGGTTAACTCCCTTTCTTTTGTTTGGGATGGGATTTTACCTCTCCCTCGTTGGCTTTGTTTTCTGGAAAACTTCTCCTCTACCTTCAGTGAAAATTGATAGGCATCCTCCACTATCCTTACTGACATCATGCTGAGCTTATCCTAGATTTCATATCTCAGTCCATTTATATATCTCACAACTTTTTACTCATCTCTCTCCCTTTGTCCAATTCTGATGTTCATCTTGTAGAACTCCTCTTTGTACTCCTTAACTGTCATCGCCTTCTGCCTCAGGTTCTACATCTTCCTAAACAGATTGATTTGATAATCCTTGGGCATGAACTTAGCCTTCAAATTGGCTACCATTCTATCCCAACACTTTATCTTATATTTCCCCTTGCTTCTCCTCTGAGCATGTAGTTCATCCCACCACAACGTTGCATTTCCTTTTAGCCTGGTGACAACCTGTTTCATTCTTTTCTCTTCATCGACCTCTTCATATTCGAAATGTTTATCCATGAATCTTATCCAATCTAGCAGCTCTTCAACATCCAGGTTGCCTTCATTAATTGGGACCTCTATCTTGGCTCTGCCTCCCAATCTGGAAACTACTCTTAAAAAACATTCTTTGGCAACATCCTCTCCCGTGGCTTCTTCAGCAACATTCTCGTCCACAACTTCCTCTCTCTCTGAATCGTTGATGTCTCCCGTATTAGGTGCTCTTCTTTGCGTTTCCTCCATCGCCTCTAATATTACATGAGGTTATCACATCTCCCTTTCTACAACTCGATTGGATAAATTTTGATCTCCTCATCTCCTTGGCGGCATTGTGTTAAATTTCTGTCACACAGAGTACAAATTAAAGTTCTTTTTATCTCCTCTCATTTTGCCTGTCTTCTACAAGAAAAAATTCAGCTCTGATACCACTTGATGCAGTCCCCCCCCTTTCTCTTCTAAGGCTACCCGACCTCCCGGTCAGGATCTTCAAGTTCTTGAGTCAATTGAATCTTTGAAACCTCACTGGTTTATTTCTATGTTAACCACATGCCCTCTCGGCTCCCTGCACAGGCTTCAAAATGCCCACGACCTTTCCTCTCATGCTCTGCAAAACCTCAGAATGTAATGTTAATGCCTTTTCTCTCACCCCCCTCCGTAGATATGACCTTAAGCGACCCCTTGACATGACCACATGATTGCGGCATAGCCAAAAGTGGTTTGGGACCAAACTACTTTTTTGCATGCAATTCACTCGAAGTCCCCGCGTGTCCCTTAGGTGAAACCGCATTTTTGATTGCAGGACACTCTAAATACATTAAAGTTTGTGTAACTCACACCCCCGCAATGAAGAGTGACCATCGATATCATGATCTTGATGGTGCTGGAGAACGAGCAACCGATATTTCCTATTACATATCAACAGTCTAGATTTCTTCTCTTAGATTGACGACTCTCGTCGATTCAGAACTCCAAGCTCCATAAATCTCAAATCTCAAATCTTGGTTTCCTTTGCAGGGAAATATTCTGAAATGAAAGATCTACTGACACCTATCCCTTCGGATCAACGGTTGTGATCTATGCGGGTCTTCAGACTCCGGATATTTCAAATCTCAAATCTCGCTCTTCCTTCAATGGATTTTATCCAGAGTCGGTGATCCACCAACACGTGTCCTCCCGATATGGCCGTCAAGGATCACTTTAGGTCTTCACCTAGAGTTATTGGATCTTGAACACACCTCCTCCATATCTAATGTCTCATATTCACTTCGATACTTTACCCAGAGTCCACAAATTCATGACACGTCTTCTCTGGATCCGACGACTACAAATCACTTCGGGACTTCTAGACTTTGGGGTTCGGCGATATGAGTTCTCAAACTGAAAAATCCCACAATGATTTTATCGGAGTACATGATCTACTGACAAGTGTCCACCGACATATCGACAACTCTCGATTCTTCAGCTCTCTCGGCTTCGGAAATATCAAGCTCTCATCCTCCGTGTTCTTTTGGAGTGACTTCACCCAGAGCTCACAATATTGCGTCATGCATCCTTTTCTAGATCAACAGTCCAGATCTCCTCCGACACTTCGATCTTTGGGAGTCTCAGATCTCAAACTTTCATGAGGTTTTGTGAGTGTGAAGCGTTAAATCTCACACACCTTGGCAATATCGGACGACTATTGATCTCTCACGCTACGATCCAATGGTCTATGTTGCTCCTCCTCTCAAGCTTTTGATCTTTCTTGTCTTAGAAAATTCTAGGTGTTCGAAGGTTCCAAACCTTCGCTCCTCCTACGAGTCTGAGTATTGGACTTCATTAACACTTATGAGAAGTGTTATTTCTCTTGAGCTTGGTCTTTGTGAAGACTTCGAAATCCTGTGCACTCCTTGCGTTTTAGGGGATTTTGATAACTTAGATTCAGAAGATTTATCTAAGAAAAATTCATCTCTCCCTCTTGGTGTTCTCCTTTTGTCTCTATGCACACACTCTGAAACAAATAATTACATAGGTTTGAGTTCCTTCAGATGACTATGCACACCTTGTAGTAGTCGCTTTGCACTCCTTTAAAAGAAAAATATCGTGTTATCTCTTATGATATTTGGAATCGAAACATATCTCGTCAACGCACTCCTTGCGTTCTGTGTGCACACCTTGCACCACTTGATAGAAGAGAAAAAATTGAGAATTATCCTAACATTCACAGTTCCATCCACTCACAATGGAAATCATTCATTCACTCATGAAAGCATAACAACAAATAATTGCAAACATTATCCATGCCACACATTGGATCAATTTTCCTCTGTTCTATTCAAAAGAGAAAACGGTTACAACTGTAATCCACACAAAAATTATAAAACTCATAATTATTCTATGAACTAGAATCTATTTGCAGTTATCAACAATCAACTTACAACTACATACAATCATCTTACAACCATATGCAACCAACCTCATTTGGGATTACAAAACATCTATTTAACTCAGAGGGTTCTTAGGGTTCCCCCTGACTACGTGTCTACTCTAAGACTATCCTACGACTATCTTGGATCAGTCGCAGTCCAAATCTGGAGTGGAAACTCCCACATTTCTTGTAATCATTCACGTGAGCCTCAAAGATTTTTTTGGCACTGAAGTTTAGGTGTACTTCAAAATTATGCGTTGTAATTTCCAGTGTTGAGATTCTGAAAGATTCCCATGCGCTGAGTGGTTCTACTCTGCGTGATTTCTAATGATGCTCCTGCATCAAGCTAACAAGGAGAAACAAACATCAGAAGAAGGATTAGAGTCCATCCCTCACTTTCTAGTCGACAACTTTCTAGGTATGCACATCTCTATCTCCCGCCCAACTTTTGGTTTTTCAAAAGATTTTAGATTTACTGTGTTGAATGGAGATTTGTATCCCACACTCCCTACACTCACACCCCTCTCCTCTCCTCTTCTCCCCCTACTCCCTCCACTGCTCCCCTCTTCTCCTTTATTCCCCCCATGCCCCTACGAGAACCAGAGAACAATACTCTCCCCCACCGTCCATCCGAGTACTCTTCCTCCGAAGAATCAGAAGACTCTATTATCAGATACCAACTCTGTAAAAGGAATGTCTCCATACCTATTTCATAACATAAGGGCTTGGGATGAAACCCTAATATCCATAAAACAAAAAAGGGGCATGGAAGAAAATCCCACCTCTACAAGGCTCAATCTAGAGCTTTGGTTGATATTGCCTTTGGCCAACAAAAATAAATTATCGGGGCGCTTAGAGAAACGAAAACCCTTGGTAGGGTTCCCTTATGAAATTCCTCACCTACAATTGTAGGGGTTTGGAAATTTCCCCCCAAAAAATTGCACTAAAAATGTTGGTCCTCACAAGCCAACCAAACTTCATCTTCCTACAAGAAACTCTCTCAGACGAAGAATATGTGACAAAATTGCTCACCATCCTGCTCCCAGGTTGGGATTTCCTAGGCTAGATTCCAAGAGGAAGATCAGGGGGGCTAGTACTCGAATGGCGAAATCAAAAAGCAAAACTCCAAAATTCCTGGGAAATGGATTATGTTTTAGGAGGAGACTTACTTTTGGAAGGTTTTGAAAAAAGATTCACCTTAATAAATGTTTATGGGCCACACTCAGAAAGAAATACTTTCTGGGATAACTTGTTCACAAAAAAAAAATTGAACACTGAACTACTGATTTTTGGAAGTGACCTAAATTTCTCTTTGGGAGAAGCAAAAAGTTGGGGTGCTAATGCCCACCCAGACAGTCAAACTGTGTATTTTATACATTTGATAGAATCAAAAGGTCTAATTGATGTGGCTCCACCAAAATTGCTTCCCACTTAGAGAAACATGAGGACAGGTGAAGCTAGAGTAGAAAAAATATTAGATCATTTTTTGATCTTTGAAACCTTTCCATTGCTCCCTTTTCAATTTCGTCAATGGATTGGAAGCAGAGGTGAATCTGATCACTCACCTGTTTGTCTCAATATCGAAGGATCCCCCAACAAACCGGTTTCCCCTTTCAAATTCAATCCATCCTGGCTAAAAGATTAAGTATTTCAGCAACTTATCAGGACAAACTGGACCTCCATCAAAAACACAGAGTGTTGGCCCTTGGTTATGGAAGCAAGCAAAGATAAAGGAAGAAAAAGAAAAATGCGAACTTCGCGGAAGACACAAGAATGTTACTAGGTCGAAGTGAGCAAAAGAGAAGAAAAGATGGAGTGAAGCCCAAGAATATTGAGGATGATGTATCAACAAGGAAGAAGGATCGTGGACAACTTAGCAAGCAGAAAAATCCACCATTTGATGCTTTGGAGCACCGTGCGAGAAGGAAGGAAAATCAGGCTGGCGAAGCCCTGAAAATACAGGTCAAGTTGACCTAGGGTTTTAGACACCTAGGGTTTTGGTATCTAGGGTTTTGGACACCTAGGTTTAGACCTAAGGATGTCAGTAAGTGATTGTAATGTATAAATAAGAACCTNTTTCTGATCTTGAGTTTAGCTTAGATGGTCAAAAGATAAGGACCAATCTGAACATCCTACCCCTAGGATCTTATGATATGATTATCGGGATGGATTGGTTGGAACAACACAAAGCAGTACTAGACAATTGTACAAAGATACTTAGCTACAAAGATAATTTTGGTACTGTTAGAATAGCCCAAGGCATACCAAAACCTGTTTCAGTCAGACAAGTTTCAACGATGCAATTCAAGAAATGTATTAGAAAGGGATGTCAAGTTTATGCCATCCAAGTAATGAATCTATTATAAAAAGGAGATAAGCCCAAGTTAGAACACTTTGTTGTCCTACATGAATTCAGAGACATGTTTGTTGATGAGATACCAGAATTGCCTCCTAGGAGAGAAATAGATTTCTCCATAGACTTACTACCCAGATCAACCCCTATCTCAAAATCACCCTACTGAATGAGTCTACCAGAACTGACAGAATTAAAAATATAGTTACAGGAATTGTTGGATAAAGAGTATATCAGACCAAGTGTCTCACCATGGGGAGCACCAGTCCTCTTTGTGAAAAATAATGATGGTACTCTAAAACTATGTATTGATTATAGACAACTGAACAAAGTGACCATTAAGAACAAATACCCCTTACCACGAATAAATGATCTGTTCGATCAAGTTGGTGGGGCCAAGATCTTCTAAAAAATTGGATTTACGATCCGATTATCATCAAGTTAGTATAAAGGACCATGACATAAATTAAATAGCTTTTGTAACTAGATACAGACACTACGAGTTTGTAGTCATACCTTTCGGACTCACTAATGTACTGACCACATTTATGTGCTTGATGAACAACATTTTCAGCCAGTACTTAGACAAGTTCGGAGTGGTATTTATAGACGATATTTTGGTCTATTCTAAAATGGAGGACGAACATGGTGAACACCTAAGAATAGTTCTGCAAACACTAAGGAAAGACAAACTATACGCAAAATTCGACAAATGTGATTTTTATCAAAAAGAAATACAATATTTAGGACATGTCATTTCCTCGGAAATTGTTGTCGTATACCCGAAAAAGATAAAATCCATTATGGAATGACCAGTGCCTAAGGATGTGGCAGATATCTGGTCATTCATGGGAATCACTAGATATTATCGTAGATTTATAGAAGGATTCTCCAAGATAGCCTACCCTATCACGTCATTACAAAAGAAAGGGACCAAGTTTAATTGGTCACAAAAGTGTCAAGACAGTTTTAACAAGCTAAAAGAATTATTGACATCGACGCCCATCTTGAAGGTAGCAGACCTAGATAAAGACTTCACAGTATGCATTGATGCAAGTAAAAAGACACTAGGTGGTGTTCTAACTCAGGAAGGGCACGTGATTTGTTATGAGTCCCGAAAATTAAAGGAACATGAGTGAAATTATGTCACTCATGACTTATAATTGGCAGCAATAATACATGCCTTAAAAATGTGGCGACACTATATAATAGGCAGAAAATTCTTAGTATTGACGGATAATAGCGGGGTAAAATATTTATTTAACCAACTAGACCTTAATGCAAGTCAAGCAAGGTAGCTATCCTTCCTGAGCGAATTCGACTTCGAGTTCAAACATATCAATGGTAAGGAAAATAAAGTAGCAGACGCGTTAAGCAGAAGAGTCCATGGGTTATTTGAGATAAACATCAGTAGGGAAGAAAGTGATCTGGAACAAAGAATAAGGACGGAAGGTATCAACGATGGAAATTACACTAAGATAATGGTAGAATTTCAAAATAGTATCACAAACTCAGATAAATCAGATATAAGTATTGACAAGAAGGGACTATTAAGATTTAAAAACAGACTTTACATACCAGATTCAATAGAGCTAAAATTAACAGTTTTAGACGAAGTGCATAAGAAACCGTATTCTGGCCATCCAGGTTACCAGAAGACAATAAAAACACTCATAAAACTATTATGTTGGCCTAACATGAAGGGAGAAACTGTAGAATACTTGGCTAGGTGCCAAGATTGTCAGCAGGTTAAGGCCGAACACCAACATCCAGCCAGCCTATTACAGTCACTACCAGTACCAGAATGGAAATGGGAGACCATATCAATGGACTTTATAACAGGTTTTCCTAAAACTCAGAAACATAATGATTCTATCATGGTTGTAATCGATAAACTCAGTAAGTCTGCACACTTTATTCCTGTAAAGTCTACTTTTAAAGC
>JZKD02S1676443.1:228417-240100 GCA_000966675.3 Picea glauca | reverse complement strand
TCATGTACAAATACCTTCATCAATATTGTGGTCCAAAACCCATAACTAGGGTTGACATCAATGAAAACAACCAATCTTCCAACAAGAGGGAGGTTATGTATACCTCTAGAAACAATCATGAAGTTTCCAGATTTGGATTTTATGGAAGTCGAAGAGAAAAATGGTATTCGATTCTGAGAAACGTCTTGCGATGCTTCAACAACATGAAATTAATGTTGTATGGAAATAGTTTTGGTGATGGTATTTATTTGGCAGAAGACTTTGAATATTTTGTGAATTATGTAGCCAATTATTTGTCTGTGAATAATGCAAGAAATTCTTTGGGATGTAAGAAGCGAAATGGATTATGGCCCAAACTTAAGGTGTCTACGCTTAGTGGGGTTTCATTGAAATGGGAGTTGAATCATACTGTGTGCCTGAAGATTTGGGGTGAGATCCAGTGTGCTTGAAGATGATTGTGGGGCACATAATGGTTGCTTGCGGCAACAATGATGATGAGTCGGTGATGTGGTTGGTGTGTTTAATTACAGTATCTAGATTTCTTCAATTGTATTTTTCTACCCGATGACAGAATAATAATGAACACACCCATGCTATTTTTCATCACCTTTGATCATAACCTAAACAAGTATCTGTATATATTTCAAGTAAATTAGATGAGTGACCATTTGAATAAGAATATTATTTCGGGTGGCATTTTTTATAGGTTTCATCGAAACAATTCCTGATGTTGTTGGTAATGAAGTTAAAGCTTTAAGTAACAATGAGCATGGAGTTCATACCACTACCACACAAACCTATTAGCTCACAGGATCCCAACTTCATATACACAGACGAGTATTTGTATTCGAAGATGATGTAGGGTGGATGATCAATATGTCTAGTGGATACGATAAAATTCGATTAAGAAACTTGATCCCAACGAAACCATGGTGAATAAATGACAGTTCGATCTCTGCAATACATTGAAAAAAATGACAGTCCAAAAACATAAACAGAGGCATTCAAATGATGAAGAACCTTGGCAAGGTGGACTTTGTTTTGGTTCTAGAGGTGCAATAACAATCCTCCAAAGAAACTCATCAAGATAACTTAGAGAAAGAGAATTACTTACAATATAAGATTTTGTATCCTATCATACATGAATCAAATCAATACTTGATGGTTTGGCCACCGCTTCACATTCTCTCTAGTCAATTTCTGCCATATTTATTTGTCGT
Organism: Picea glauca; assembly: GCA_000966675.3. NCBI lineage: Eukaryota > Viridiplantae > Streptophyta > Pinopsida > Pinales > Pinaceae > Picea > Picea glauca. The sequence continues at coordinate 238,880 of JZKD02S1676443.1, read as the reverse complement.
GTCTAACTTTTCAAGCCTTACGCAATCCATGGATGTGGATGATAAAAAATGAGATGAGAAGAGAAGCTTGATTGACAAGCGAAGTGTCATTGAAATGGTCCAGATACCCTCAATACCTTATGTAGATATGTTTCTCTTGAAATTATCAGCTGAACGATTACAAAGTCATATAGAACAAGCATCGGGCCAGATTATAAGTTGTTTTGAAATAAGTTTTCAGATCTTTATGTAGCCCATCCGAGACAGTTCACCAGTTCATGATGAGTCTACATGATGGAGAGACATCTGAAATCGGCTTGCATGAAAGCTGTAGTGTTGAAATACCTAGAAGCATAGATTATGTGACTATAAGTGAGAAAAGTTGTAGAGATGGAACACATGATAGAAGAGAGTCTGAAATCAACCTGCATCAAATCCATCGTGTTGAATCTCGATGAAGACCTTGTTTGCAATTTGGATGATCATTGTGTGAGCATGAGCCAGTATTCCATTGAACTCACCTACATCTTTGACTGTGTCAGCTATGTTAACTCCGACGAAGAGATCATAGTATCTTACTACAAATTTGGTTCTGATTTCACATTAAAGATGCAACACATGCTTAATGATTTGGTTGTTTCGAAGGAAATCCAAGATAGCTTTAATAATTCAAATAATAATCTACAAATGGTGTTTGGTGTTACAGTATTGAATCCTGCAGTTTGGCCAAACTACAAGTATTCTGACCTTAAGATACCTTCTAAGATGGAGAGATGCGTTAAGCTGTTCGAGCAATTTTACTCTGTAGAACATATGAATCGTAATCTCACATGGATATATTCGTTGGGGACTTGCAACATCATTTCCAAATTTGATATCAGGAAAGAAGATGAAGGCCACAAAAGAAGCAATGTCAAGTGATTATAGCCACAAAATGCATAAAAAGAAAAAACATAGAAAGGTGCATAAGGACTGAAGAAACAAGAGGCGACACCATTATTCTTTTGATTCAGACATGTCATCTGACACTGATTCATATTCATACACCTCTGATAGTGAGTTTGAGTCATATTCCTCCTCATCATATGACACTAGCACTTCAAGTGAATATTGACTGCATGTACTAGTAATTATTGCATGTGTTCCATCTGAAAGGCATGAGACCATTGCAAAAACTTTGAAGACTAAATGTTGTAAAACCTGGCCAAACATCGCAGAATTACATTGGAGTGAATCATTTAGATATCAAAAGAAATAATATCTTCAGGGGGAGAATCCATGATAGGGGGAGCAACCTTAAAGAGATATATGAGAATCAAAGGAAGAAGTAAACTCAATTACAAAAGTGACAGTTAAAAGATAGCATTCAAATAAGGGTAGCAGCTCCATGAAGAAGCATAAGTAGAGAGGGAGCTATCCATTTTACCAATCTATGTCATAGGGGGAGCTTAAATCAATGCGTCAAGAAAATATCTTGTCATTAATGTCAAAGGGGGAGAGAAAATTCAAGAAGCACATTGACAAGTAGAGTTATGATAGGCGTGTTGCCATCAATGACAAAGGGGGAGATTGTTGGAATATTTTCATTGATGTCAAAGTGATGGTCAAGCATGATTGAGATGTTGCAATTGATACAATTGAGACATTGTATGCCATCATTGCAGGAGGAGCATGTTTGACTAATGGTGAAGGTTAAAGGAAATAGTTTTGATAATATCGTAATTATGGTGAAGGTTAAAGGAAATAGTTTTGATAATATCGTAATTACTGTTTTAACCAATGTTGAAAAAGTTTTATATAAAGAAAAAGATTCATAAGCATTACAAGAAAAGAATGAAGTCTTATTTCAAAAGAAAATTAAAGAAGATTTAAAAATGAAAGTATAAAAGAAAATTTAAAAAGAAAGTAAATAAAGAAAAAAAAGAGTAAAAGAAGATTAAAGAACAAAGTATAAAAGAAAATTAAAGAAGGCTAAATGAAGATTTAAAAAAGAAAGTATAAAAAGAAAAAAAAGTAAAAGAAGATTAAAGAAGAAAGTATGAAAGAACATTAAAGAAGGTCAAAAGAAAATTAAAGAAGTTCAAATGAAAATTAAAGAAAATTTAAGTTTTAAAAATGAAAAGTTTAATATTAAAAAGGAGTTTTAATATTAAAGTGAGGTTGGATTAAAAAGCAAGCAAGGTAACAATGGATGAAAAAGTGAAAGCGGTATTCTCCCATGGTATTTAGAAGCCCATGGTATTTACTCATTATATTTGCAAATGTCAAATAAAAATGATTTAATTAATATGGTTGTTGAAATATTAATTATGTTGAAAATGGGTAAATGAAGAGTTACATAGTTATTAAAAATTAATAAAGAGGCACGTGAATTATGTGAAAAGTCATAATATTTCATATTCAAAAGTTTACACATATATATACTTGAACACATATTGAAAGAAAAGTGTCTCTTCGTATGTGATTCATAATGAAATATCTGAGGATCAAAGAAGTAGAAGAGTCCAACTATATTAAGAGAATTTGATGTCAAAAAGTTTGGTATGAAGTAACCAAAGGAAGGAAGGGAGATGCTTGGGGTTTCTTATCATAAGATCATTTTTAGAAGCCGAGAAAGTGTTGAAGGATTTTAGGTAAAGCTTAAAATAATATCATTAATTGAAGAAAATTTCAGCAGTGATAAAGTTGTTCCAAGACTGAAGTTTTAAATAAAGTAAAAATCCAGAGAGCAAAAGATGAAGTTTGAATGCAGATAACCAGAAGACCATACAAGAAAAAGTTGCATTAGACAAGTAGAAAGTGCAGTAGTTAATGATTCGAAGAAGACTTGAAGAATTGGTACTATCTCTCTGTTTTTATGAACACCTTGAACATAGTACAGTAAGAGAGTTATAATTTTTATAACTTGCATAAAGGGAGGAAGGGTGGAGCAAGGGAAAACAAGTCAAAGTCAAAAAGTCAAATCTGACGGGGCTTGTATTAATGGTTGCATGAATTAAATTCAATATGAAGAGTAACAGAGATTGAATTGCATTGTGAAATCAGTTGGATGTTAGTAACAATTTCACATATCGACAATAAACTTAAACAAGGTGGTAGGGTGGTGTTAGGGCAAGCTACAAGCTTGTAGGGGGTCATAGCCTCCTTCCAGTTGTAGGTGGTAAATAGGGTGTTGAAGCATCCTTTCAGTGGTAGTTGATAAACTAAGGGGTCGTAGCCTCCTTCCAGTTGTAGCTGGTAAATGGGGTGTGAAAGAATCCCTTTAGTCGTAGCTGAAGAAACTTGGGGATAGACTCTCCATCAAGTTGTAGCTTGAAAGACGTTTTGTAAAATAACTTTTTATTAATGAGAAAAGAGTTGGTGGTTTACCCTGTTGGATTCCATGATAAAATCTTGTGTTCATAAGGGTTTGTTGTTCATCATATATTGCTTAATTGAACAATTAATATGTGTGCTTAATATGTATGAAGATAAAAAGAAAAAGTAGGCAATATTGATTCACCCCCCCCTCTCAGTATTGTTGGATATTCCATCAGGTACCCTCCCAACAATAGGGTCCCATCATTAGAGTTGGTACCAAAAGCATATAAAGACAAAATTCTTCATGAAATGAAATAACATACAGTATTAACATTGAAATAGGAATTGCATAAGTCATGTCGTGCGAGCGAGACGAAGGAAATGTGTAAATGTTACAGACAGAATAAAATGCTATACGTTAATGTTGATATCAAAACATACCAAGAACTAACTGCCTATGTTTAAGAGGGTATTTTTAATCAATGCTAAATACACATTTAACATTCTTATTGAACTTACCAGGCTTCAAATGGCGTATACCACCCACAGACAACAATAATAACAGTAGGAAATTACAAGTATCTTATATCAAGCCATTAATATTCTGCTAAGGGTGTGAATTAATGACCCCATTACTTTATGTATGGTACACAAATTTTTATTTCAAAGGTCAAATGAGATTACCTTGCATGAAAGTATAGAACTTTATGTTAAGCGAGAGATTAGGGATATAAGTCCTAAGTCTAATATAATGTATACATATATGTATATGTGAGTATTAGAATAACTTGGGATTGAAGAGAATTGTTAGAATTGTGAAGATTTATTTATATAAGATTTATGTTCAAAGTGAATTATGTTGGGGTAGGAATGTCATCATTGATAGTTAGAACATAAAATATCTCATAAAGATTTATAATGGGAAAAAACATTTCCTCCTCTTAACTGTGAATCTTCTAAATGAAATTGGAGATTAATGTCCCATATAATTATTTTTTTTATGACAAATTTGAGGTACACTACACCAAGTCACAATCTCGTGGACTGTGACTTGGCCGCGGGGGCCAAGCCATTGGCATGCCCATGACTTGGCCACAGGGTTGGACGCAAGGGGCCAACCCTCTGGCCAAGTCGTTGGCATGCCCACGACTTGGATACAGGGCTAGCCCCTGCGACCAAGTCACAGTAAACATATGAGAAATAAATTAAAATTAAAAATTAAAAACTACAATTAAAATTAAAATTAAAATTAAAAGTTCAGGCTTAACTGAAGCTCGACTTGCCCGATCACCCACCAACACGAGAACCCGACCACCCGTAGGAGCACCCACCAACACGAAATCCTGACCGCCCGCAGGAGCGCCCACCAAAACAGTAAACAACCAAGCCCTCGCCAAGGTCACTCACAATCACTCACTATCACAATCACCAAGAGATGAGAAAAAAGTTATAATAATGATGCGTGGTTAATATATAAATTGTTTTTTGGTCGAAACACTTTTTCATTCAAAAAACTATTTCGGTCGAAAATTTCTTTCGGCTGAAAGAATAGTTTAGACGAAATATTCTTTTGGCTGAAAGCATTTTTCGGCTTGAATATCTTTCGGCCGAAAACATATTGATGGATGAAAAAAATTCATCTGACTAAAATTCTACATGAAAATTGAGGGAGTCGTCACTCTACTGTTCGATTTGACGTTCCAAGGTTCGGTCGAAAAAGTTATCTTTCGACCAAAAATTAATATTAGTACGGCCAAAAAAAATGTTTTTCGGAATATTGGAGATCAGATTGTTACAAAAGTGTTACCCACCTCCATGAATTTACCCAGCAGTAACTTTTCATTGATAGCGAAACTGATAAAAGACATCAATATTTCATGTCAAAGCCTCATTTACAAAGATAAAATAAAGAACAATTTTAAAATCTACAAAATATCACGTACAACATATAGAAATAAACCTTGAAACATAAGGAAAATGTCCACTGCAATTATTCCCACAACTAAACTATGTTACAGTACTTTGCACTATAACAAAAAGACACAAGCAGTGAACATTTCATGTCAATGTCTCATTTACAGAATGATAAGAAATAACAAATTTAAATCCAAATGTCTAACTCCAATGCCATGGACTCATATACCAATTACGATTCCTCCAAAAGTCAATCTAGCTTCCATTTTCAACAAAGACCGGCTTAAAAGTATGAAAACTTAGAAATAGAACATAATTAATGATACCCAAGAAAAATGATAAGAACACAATGGAAAGCTCATAGCATAAATGAAATTTGAGCTTGCATCTTCATTCAAGAAAATAAAAAATGCAATTTGAACTTGCATATTCATTCAAGAAAGTAAAAAATGCAATTTGAACTTTCATCTCCGTTTAAAAATTCAAACATTTCAACGACTCTTGTGATTAGTGTCCTATACCTTAGACTCAGACTCTGCACTCTTAACTATATTGTAATATTCACATAGCTCATACGGGTAAGATATGAAGATGATTCCATTGCTTTAGCTCTCTCTTAAACAAAGTAATTAAAACCCATCTGTATTGGATAAGAGTACACCCTTTGAAATACCTTTGTTAATGATCTATCACCCCTTGTATTTACACAAGCATCTAATTGAATATAATGATTTATTACTCTTTGGATAAGAAACTAGTTGAAGATGGTGATCTATTACCCTTTGTATTTACACAAGCATTGGAATCACATACAAGTGTAATACAGGTGTTGATACTTAGTGCCATTTCTTTCTAGTGACATCCCATGTAGTTAATAAGAGATAATATTAATATCACAATACATATTGATTATGGTAAATAGGTAACATGATATCACCTTGTTGAACCTTAAGCTAATTTGTTCTTGTATTATTGATATCATAGTAATGGAATGGCTCTATTCCCCTTGTATTACAGGTTAAGCTATTGCCTTTAGTTCTTATTATATACTGCCCTTTGTAGTTAACAGTCATGTTGTTTGCTTCATGACACTATGTTATAGCTCATACAACAACCTTTAACTATAACTAGACAAATAGGGTAGAGGTTAGTAGTATCCCTATTCAATGGACTTACTTCCTTATAGYGATAATTGTTCTGGTACCAGGATGAGATTCACAATATGGAATKTTATGGAAATAATGRGAAGCAATATCACTAGATACTACACAATGAGAGATTCAAACCAATGTAATCRATAGTTCATAATCAGATACATTACTCATATCAGGAAGTTGTACTCATAGTTAGTTTTGTACTAATTTCTATATTCAAGTAATGAAAATCAATGGTAATAAGATAAATTAATCCACAATCAATGGTAATAAGCTAATATAATACATAATCAATCATGAAGGCGAAGAAGGCATGTAGGAGGACACACCGGAATAACCTGACTCATATGATGGAAAGGAAATGGACCTTGGGGATCTCGACCTAAAGTCCATTTCTTCTTCATAGTAGAAACAAGACTTGAATTCAATCACTAAGTAATAGGCTCATCTTCTGAAGGACTCATTGGTTCATAATAAAATTCTTAGCAGCCCAACAACAAAAATAAAATGCATTCCCTCTGTTCCCAATGACACAAGAAACTAAATTCCTCCAAGTCCTTCTTCAAACCGTTTCCTCTCGCATCTAGCAGGGAACCCAAGCTATGGCCTTCTATGGACATGAAGTAGCAGGAGGACTTTCCCTTATCTAGAAGCCTACTAAAATAACTTTTTCCAACTTATTTACCAGCAAGCACTTCCTCACATCTCCCTTCCAGCTTGTATGGTCCTATCAAACTCACTTTCTCACTAATTTTTATGGCCCCAACTCTATCCCTAACAAGCTTCATTTTCTCGACTCCATTCAACACCTGCAAACCCATCATCAATAATGATCATTGGATTATTGGTGGATACTTCAACATAATTACCTCTTTGAACAAAAATAAAGGAGGCATAAGAAGGCTTGACCATGATTCCCAATCCTTTATTGATACCACCCAATCCCTCAACCATCAATGACATTCACACCTAGAACAACTATAGAAGAGGCCAAAACCGGGTGGATTCAAGACTTGATCGCTTTCTAGCCTCATAATCTTTTTTTCTAGTCGATTTCCATCCTTCATCCTTCATCCTTCCCTACAGGGGCTTATACCACTAGCCAATCATGCTAAATTTAGACCTTCATGGAAACCCTCTCATCCCACTGTTCCTCTTTGAAATTTTTTGTTTTAACCATCCAAATTTTCAAAAAAACATCAAATCCTAGTGGGAAGAATGCAACCTTTATTCATGAACACCTATGTCATATTTCACCAAAAAGTGAAGCATATCAAACAAAAAATAGGAATATGGAACAAAGAGGAATTTGAAAATATTTTCCAGGGAAAAGAAGAGATCACCTCCTAGATGGAATGGGTCCAACAAACCATCATATGTGAAAGTGACATAGAACAATTGATAAGGAATATAATCAAATACAATATCGAATTAGTGAAAGATAAAAACAAGAGGAGGGGAGGCAAATCTTTGATTTCTCTAAAACAAATTGGAGCTATGTGGAGGGGAGGAAAATCTTGGATTGGGTTATCCTTTCCACATGGTCAGCCACTGTCGAAAAGTTTCCAAACCCCTCAGTATTCTCTTAAAATTAGATATATCTAAATCCCTCGACAAGTTGATTTGGAAAGACATTCACCATACCCTTCATGCCTTTGGTTTCTCCCCTGTCCTTTAGAATTATCAATGCATCATGACAACTTGTCCTTCTTAAGTATATCCTTCAATCCATGCCTCTTTACTTTTTTTCATCCATGGTTTCTCCCAAAGAGATCCTAAAATTTGTCTGAAACCTCCAAAGATCCTTTGTGTGCGGTGGAACTTGCAAAGAAAAGAAATGGGATTTAGTCACTTGGACACGCTCAGTCTCCCTGACCTCAAATGAGGATGCATTCTAAAAGATCCAGATATCCCCAGCTCATTCTGTGGAGCTAAAACATGGTGTCATTGACTAACATCAAATAATACTCTATGGGGCCTCCTTTGGTGCAAGTACTACCCTCTCATAGAGCCTCAGGACCTGATGATACTTCCAGGATTTTTTTCAAGATCCTTAATATGGAACAATGTTTGCAAAAATAAATATATTATCCGCACTCATTGTTTTTTGGAAGTCAAGGATGGAACCAATTCTTTATTTTGGGATGAAACATGGTGTAGTGTACCCCCTTTCACTATCTAGGTTTCTCAACCTCTCAGTTACCATTCTATACATGAATGATTACATAATTTGTACAGACATTATAAGCGCATGCATTTAACACAATTAAACACATTTAAATTACAGAGTGAAACATATCTCGTTACTGCTATAATTAAACATTCCATAGCATTCCACAGTAACTCATTTACACAGCGGAAAACATGATACATGAACAACACAGTCATGCCAAATGTGGTAAAAACATAATTCAGATACTTATCTTTGAGAAACTGTAGAATTCACCAACCAAGTGCAGGCCTTCCACGAACCTCCCAGCCTTAGACCACACTGTTCATCAGCTCAATAGTAGGTCACCCTCAAGCTAGGACTAAGCTCCACCCCAAGGCAAGGAATCCTAGGCTAGGCTGAGGTTACAGGGAAGATAGCACATACACATCACTAGGAAGAAAGCTCTCCTAAGAATATCCCACGCTCACTGCCCACAGACCCTCATTCCCCACATGCCTGTTCCACCCTAGGAGAGTGCACCTTCTCTGTCACTTAGACAGTCCTTCGGCTGCCAGTCTCCCTTACCTTGGGTTATAGGAACAGATCGGACCGGAATTCTCCGGGCTCTATGGCAGCTACAGGGTTCCCTCCAAGAGCTCTCTCCTTCCTTTGCGCACTCTCTCACCTAGAGGAGTCGCTCACAGGCCAACAAGCCTCATGCAGTCCAATACTACGTGGTCACACAAACACCGGGGAAAACAAACACAGGCTTCCCCAGAACTGATTCAGATGTCACAGGATGATCTCACGGACATGATTTCGGATCAGGCTCCATGCACAGGCTAGCTCAACTTTTCCCCAACAACCAAGGATTCTTCCACTCGAGTTCAACAAAGGGTTCCGGTTGAACAAATGCACTCCCGGGTTTGCCTAGAATAGACACAGACTCATAGCTCGGGACAGGGTGTACCCAGTTTCTTCAGGACAACATAGGCTCTACGACTTTCAGAGATGAACCCCCATATCTGGCAGAGATCATACTGGTTCTACGCTCAATGGAGAGAAGATCCCCCCCCACGGTTCATCTCAGCGCTTATATTTTCATGCACCAGGGTTGACACTTGTCACCCTGGGAACTGCATGTGTACCATACAGTGCATCCCCTTGCATGGTACCTCCCTTTTCCAGGAACTTAGGATAAACAGAAATGCACATGTCTCTTTTTAAAATAATATTAAAATATTATTCCCCAGGCTTAAGCCCCCTAGGCTTAGCCCCTAGGCTCATCACTCAGCCCCTTTTCCCACCTTTCGGCCCCTAATCCCTTGCCCTCTCTGTGGATGCTCAGTCCCCCNCACTGCCCACAGACCCTCATTCCCCACATGCCTGTTCCACCCTAGGAGAGTGCACCTTCTCTGTCACCTAGACAGTCCTTCGGCTGCCAGTCTCCCTTACCTTGGGTTATAGGAACAGATCGGATCGGAATTCTCTGGGCTCTATGGCAGCTACAGGGTTCCCTCCAAGAGCTCTCTCCTTCCTTTGCGCACTCTCTCACCTAGAGGAGTCGCTCACAGGCCAACAAGCCTCATGCAGTCCAATACTGCGTGGTCACACAAACACTGGGGAAAACAAACACAGGCTTCCCCAGAACTGGTTCAGATGTCACAGGATGATCTCACAGACATGATTTCGGATCAGGCTCCATGCACAGGCTAGCTCAACTTTTCCCCAACAACCAAGGATTCTTCCACTCGAGTTCAACAAAGGGTTCCGGTTCAACAAATGCACTCCCGGGTTTGCCTAGAATAGACACAGACTCATAGCTCGGGACAGGGTGTACCCAGTTTCTTCAGGACAACACAGGCTCTACGACTTTCAGAGATGAACCCCCATATCTGGCAGAGGTCATACTGGTTCTACGCTCAATGGAGAGAAGATCCCCCCCCACGGTTCATCTCAGCGCT
>JZKD02S1676443.1:133492-146161 GCA_000966675.3 Picea glauca | reverse complement strand
TTTGGGTTTCCAGGTGAAAAATATCTGTGTAATGTTTGTATTTGCCATTGTATCTTTTATGTTCTTTTCTGAATATCAGTTTGCAGTAGATATTGTACAAGGTTAGAATTTACAACCCATATTCCCCTTAGAGAGAGTATCTTGTGTGAGGATAGGAGATTGCGGAGCATCGATAACATCGGGGGGAAGACAGAGTGTATGTCTTGTTGGATTTCCTCCAAAGGTGGAAGAAAAGAGGATCGATGATGGTTATCACCCCAAGGTAGATCGTCAATACTAAGAATTTCCATAATAGATTCATCAGAAGGGAAAATTTGGGAAATGTAATCGATTGCAGACGATAGGGAATCCAACCATGAAAGCACCAATTAGGCATCAGGTGCCAACAAATGTGGGTTATTCGGAGAGGGAGAGGTAAATTGAATAGCTACGTATGTGGCCTCGGCTGGGCTAAGTGGCATGGTGTCACCGAGCACATTGAATTCCAGAGGACTAGGTACAATCTAGGGATCAGATGATTCCAAGGATTGATAAGGCATAGTCGAGATCATATTAACAGTGGCAATATGATGTTCAGTAGGTGGAAGTGGTGTAGGGAAAGTACCCATAAGGCTAGAATCTTTCAATAAGACAACACCAACACTTTCATACGTAACTGGGTGGTCTCCCAAAAAAGGAATGTTGTTGGTGACAGGGACGCGAGCGTCGGGTGTACAAAAATCAAGTTGATCGATAGTGACAATTTTGCCTTGATGGGGGAACTGTACACATCGAAACACCGACGAGGCGATGGTAGTCATAGCATAGAACCAACTTCTTCCAAGTAGTAGGTTGTAATCGAGGGGGGTATCGGCCACCTCGACATCAATGGTAACAGTTTTGCTACCCAATTGAATGGCTAGGGATTGTAACAGCCCATGTGGATGAAAACCTCGCCCGTCGAAAGCGCGTAACATTATGGGGGATTTGTTAAGGGAAGGTGATTTTAAGCCTTTCCAACAGGCTAGAGACATGACACAAGTAGAGGCTCCCTCATCCAAGATAGTTCTGTGGACTTGTTGATTGTGAACAACAACATCGATTTGGAAAGCTAGCTGGTGGGAGAGTCGTGGTTGATGATCATCCAGATTAAATGTGAGGTTTTTTTATGACTCATGATCAAAAGCACCAATGGCAGATAAGAGCGTTCTATGTTGGCTAGGATAGTGTTGTAGAACTTCTAAAGTGGACATATCACATGGAGCTTGAGCCAAATCTTCAACAATGTTGTAGTTTTGGGCAGCCTGTGAACTAGGATGAAAGGTAGACTTTCGAATAGTGCTCTTAGGAGGGCGTAAAATGGAGTCAAACAAAGGTTTCTTGATCTGAAGTGGCCTGGATGGAGGACTAACAGACGGAGGATTAACAGAGGATGGTAACGGGTCCGGTGAAGAACCATTAGCAATATTTGGCTTATCAGGTTTAACTGGTGTGTCATATGTCGCAGTGCGAGTGGTTATATTAACCCTGTTAAACATGTAAATGTGGGCACTTATCGAGGCTTCATCATGGGGTTGGTTGGAACTACCCCCTGGAGTGGGGGTTTGAGCAACCAAAGATTGTTGCTGTGGGAAAGGCTGAGTAAGCACAACGGGTTGTGAAGTTCCCTTAAAGATATTGGCCACTTCATCACGATGTGGATAGTCTCGGGTGTAGTGATCGTCACCACAAATGAGACATGGGAATTTCGGTTTCCGTTGTGGCTCTTTCTCGGCAGCAGGGGTTTGTGGTTGATTTTTTGGTTGTTCATTGTTATTTTTCTTCGGTTTATTTCTTGCTTTCTTCTTGCCCCTAGGTTGTTGTGAAGGGGTTGATTGGACCACATTCACCTCAAAGACCTGAGTTTGAGGGGGGGTAGAAGAGGGTGTCGTTGAACTAGAAGCGGGTGTCGAAGTGGTCCGCTGGATTGTTCCAGTCAATTGGGAAGTAGATTGGGCCTTGACGGAGCCAATAACTCCATCCGCGTGCGAGGTAGACGATGGTTTGGATGGATCATTAGTGGCACGGGTAGCATTCGGTATCAACTCGTACAGAGTACTAGAGTGTGAATAAACTAAGTCTAAGTACTGAGCTCGGGCAATAGCTTCTTCCTCGGTGACCACGCCACCCATGGCAACATCACGAGCAATCTAGGGCAACAATGATTTGGTGAACCATTCCGCTAATAATTCGTCAGGAATGACTGCTTTGATTAGCCTTCGTCGTCGTCTCCATTCATAAATATGATCGGAGATGTGTACAGAGGTTGTCTGACGAAGGGAGGTCAAGATTTTAGTACACGTTTCGTATCAAATGGGTAGTTGGAAGTGTGTGAGGAAGGACATGGCGAGAGAGTTGAAATCGTGAAAGGATGTGCGTGGTAGTTCAATATACCATTTTTTCCACAGAACCTGTAAGCATTCGTTGGAAAAGACGCAAATGTATAGAGTCGTCCATGAGGGAGTTGGATGAACACCACAAATGGAAAGTCATCACATGGTTGTTTGGGTCTTCTCCGAACTTTCCGTCAAATTTTGGGATATCAGAAGGAAGTTTAGCTGGAATAGCTGGCCAAATCGGAGAGTGATAAATAGGATCATTCATTAACCGAGACAAGTCTGGAAGGTCCAGGGTCGCTAGAAAAGGTAGTTGTCAGTTAACCTGTGGGTAATGCTGGTGTGGCATAGGGACACCAGTAGGACCATACACTGGGTTATGCGGATAATTATAACTAGTGGGCCCTCTTGTATGAGGTTGGTGTTGACCAGGGTACGCAGGATTTGAGGTGTTTTGAGAAGCACGTGTGAGAAGAGGATAACCGGATGGTTTTTGAGGGTTATAGGCTGGATTTGGCATTTGTCCATAAGGGGGTTGTTGTGGAGCTTGAGGATTGTGTCCTGTTGAGAACTGTGGATTCCCCGGAAAAGGGACATTCCACAGATTGGGTGTGGCAGACACATTTTGTCTGTATGGTGGATGGTGGGCTCCGGATTGAGGTTTCCCCCCAGCATGAGGGTGCCCTCCAAATGGAAATTGTCCTCCAGTGGTATGATGCCCCCCAGCTTGAGGGAGAGTTCCCGAAATTTGAGAACCAGACGTAAATGATTGACCGATGCTGCTGAGCGGATTAGGACCACCAAGACCGGTCCCTCCGGGTTGTTGGATAGGTATGGAACTTCCCGGTATAACTTGGGTAGTAGTGGTATTAGGAGCATTCAGTGCTCTGTACCCAATAGGGAGTGATGATGTAGGTATTGGTGTTATAGGTGTGCCAATCGCAGCTTGGTTGACCACCACATTATTGGCGGGAATAGTATAAATGTGAGGGACTATTGTAGAATGGGCCGTCTGGAGAGGAAAAGTAGACCTTGGGCCAATGGACGATGTGCTCTAACCAATGGCCGGTGTGGCCGTAAAAACGGTGGTACCGGTAAAATGGTTTAGGGGTACGGTGTAGGTAATAGGTGCATCAACACCCATCCCTATTCCATAAAGATCCTGCACCATGCGCGGTGGACTTCGAACAATCTTTGCGGTCCAAAAAGGGTCATCGACTAAAGGGTTTTGATGAGACCCAGTCGAAAGGTCAGAAGGATTGACGACGACAAATTCACCAGCGGAATTCAGTTGGAGGACACGTCGTTCATATCCCTCCAGAATGTGGAAAGATTTCGGAGACTTTGAAACAATTTAGAAATTCTCTAAAGGAGTGGGAACTTATTCCTAGGGAGTTGCAGTGTCTTGAACCTCGCTCTGTTGAGGAGATTCCTCCATAGAATGAGTCGGTAAAGGGGTGTTTCCTTCCATATTTTCTGGAGGAATTCCATGTAGCCTCTGCGAATGGCGTGGAGGGTCGATGTTGGTGAAAAAGAGTTGGCAAAAAAGATCTATGGCCAACTACCGAAAAGAAACAGCATACGCTAATAGAATCTAAGAATAACAACCAATCAAACAGGACCTTCTCTCGATGACCGTACTAGTTGGTGATGAAATCCAACGTCGCATGATCAAGTCAAGAAGGGGTGGGGATAGGGTGGAACAGTTACAATGGTGACCTACTTAATGGACTTACGCCTTGGTGCAAGCTTCCACGCAAAAATTGTGGATTTACCCTCCAAGGAGCCCTAGTGAGTTTGACCAATGTCTGCTCCAAGTACAGTGAGACTTCCCTTCACTGTCACCTTGTGTAAGACCCTAAAGATTATGGCCACCAAGGTTACCAATTCGCAGTTAGCCCCTGGGAAGGAATAGTCGACAGTCCGATCCGAACGTACGGGCAGGGTATCGAGCCCAAAATCAACTAAAAGGTTTCCACGTATTAATTGTGGATTTACCTTTAAGCGATCCCCATAATACAATCTAACCACCACAATCAGTTAAACCATGGAGGGATAATCTCCGTAGCTCACCCGAATGTGACCTCGTGCGTAACCCCTGTGTGAGAGGGGGATCCCAGGAAGACTTATACGATAATTGGATTTGACTCTCCCTAACTCAGGATGCTAATTTTTGTTTTGGAAACTTTGGAGAGTTATGCTCACAGCCTAATCCAAAGTACTAAGCCTAGTCTATTGTTGGTGGAGGATCCTAGAAAAGAAAAAGTTGTAGATAATTTTTAATTAGCATTCATTTTATAGCTATTCTTTACTCAAAAGGGGTGCATGGAAGTGAAATGGATGGAATTCTAACTCAGTCCCAAAAATGCATCAAGGATGATAAGTAGTCATTTCTTTTCGATGAACATCTATCTAAGGGAGAGAGAGAGATTTCTTTTCACTAACAAGCACTAATAAGGAATGTCCTCAAAAAAAATTTCTTCAATCAAATCTTGATGTGATGCTAAAACTTTTGAGATACCTTCTAACATGCACAATCAATCATGAAGATGCCTTTTATTGTTTGCATATGAATATTGATTAATTCAAAACAATGCTCGTCTTGCTAATTATCTTCTTGGATGATTGAAAATCAGACCAACACAAGAAAGAATCATACAAACAATACAACCTCTCGTTACGATCAAAACAAGAAGCGAAAGAAAAGAAACTATCAAGGAAAAAATCAAGAACTTCACACCAAAAGAAATGTCGAAGAACAATGACCTTAACTAAAATCAAATGAAAAGATTCGTAGGCCTCTGATGACCTTCACTAGCATTATTCGCTCAGTCAAAAAAGGAGAGAAAGACAATGGATGGGTTTCAAACTCCAAATGATAAAAAAACTCAACAACAATAGTGAAGAAGGCTACAAAATCCAAACAACAAGATGTTTGTTCTAAAAAAGACAGATGTCAAATATGGAAAGGAAGAAGCATTGACTCACAAGGTGACCTAGCAAGAGAAACACAGAGATAAAACCCTGAAAAAACACAATTCTATAAGGTTTATTGGCCAAAGGAGGGTTGGTTCTCTGTTGTCAAGGACAAGGAGTGTTATAGCGCTTTGTGTAAGGCACTCAGGGAGCATTAGCGCTCTGTTAACACAGGGATAGGGGCGCCAGGTTCAGAAAGCTCCTAAAAGTATCAAAAATCCAAAAATTGTAGTTCAGTCTCGACAATCAAGCTGAGTGTGATGGGGTAGGGAGTCAATCAACTCATGAAATCAATCAAAAAGGAGTGAACCAGGTCTGGAAACCATCAAGGGGTAAGACAAGGTTAATGAGGAGAAATCAAAACAAGAATTTTCGATTTGAGGCTTCTCCCCAGTGGAGTCGCCAATTTCTATTGTAGGAAAATCTCCCTGCGGACAGGTAGATCGCCTCAAAGAGCTAGACCCTAAACTCTAAGACAGAAAGTGCTTAGCATGTACACTGACTTCCTTTCAAATATATACAAACTAATACATGAGAAGGAAGGAGAATAGAATTACCTCTTTATCGACATTTGTCCCTGCATGCTCTGAGTCGAGCTCCAAACTCTCGCTTCTCGATGAGTCCTATAGACAAACAAAGTACGACCACTTCCTACTCTATTGATATTAGCTTGAAAATAGATCTATCTATCAACGATAAGTTCATGTAAGATCAGACAAAAACTAGAAAGAAACAAGCCAAGCGTGTCATATTAATGAGAATAACGACAACAGTACTTACAATCGTAGATGTGAATGTGACAGCTTTGTCAAGTCCCCTTTGTCTAACCCTTGCTCGAAAGATCCACAACCTGGATGATAGCAACTTCACTGATCACTCTCCTTTGACTGGCTGTGTGTTTCCTATGAGATCATAGGTTTCATGCTAGCAATTCTTCCCCCTTTTCACCACCATAGAGCCTACTTATATAGGTTAAGAGAAGCTTAACCTCTTGAGTTATCTTTAGAATAAGTTCAGGAATCCCCTCCTTAGATCAGGGATCTCCTGATGGAACCAAGAATTCAAATGCAACTTCCTTCTAAACTTGAAAGATCCTCCCCTTATTCTCCTCAATGGGCCAACTACTGCCTCAAATTAGGTAGCGCTCCCTCAAAAGGGGCATCAGGGCACTATAACGCTCCCTAAGAGGCTCAAGGGGAGCACCAACACTCTAAGGATGGATAGCACTCTCTCAAATAAGTGGTTTGTTGTTATAACGCTCCCTAGTAGCTTGTGGGGAAGCACCAACGCTCCTAAGGATTCCATAGGGGAGCGCTCTCCTTCAAAACCCTGTTTTAAGGGCTCCTTTTAGGTGATAAGAGTTCCTTGACTTCAGTTAACCATTTCCCCTCCTCCAAATCAAGTGCATGAGATATTTTAAGTGCCTCCTTAGTGTCATTATTATGGCAGTATGCTTGAACAACATTTGTGACACTTGTGAACAACTTGCGTCACTTGTGAAAGTTGTAAGGAACATGCGACACTTACGATAGTTGAGGGGAACATGAGACACTTATCTAGTTGAGTAACATTGACGTGTAATAGACATATCAAATATTAATAAAAAACAATTGAAAAATATCATTGGAAAGATAACAAAATTCTTCACAAGTTTTGCTTTTACTGTAAAGTGAAATTCTAAATAAAAAAAATACTTTTGTATGTCAGATGTTTAAGAACTTGTGAAAATATAGCTTTTTTTCTCATAAAACAAGAAAAAATAGACACCCATCTTGATTTAATCTATTGAGAATGACATCCACGTGTGATGTAGACCGCCTCCTCTACCTCGACAGAGTCTCTGCGTGACCTCCCAGTCTTAAGGATCGTTCACTCAATTTCATGAGCTGAAGTGAATCTTTCTACTCCCTACTAGAATCTGCACTTATCAATCCATAGGTCCTTTCAGAAGCTCCCCTCTGTGAACAACACCAGGCGCAAGCTCTACCTTTTCCTAGCGACCATAATGCTATGACCAAGGCCCAATTTCAACAACGCTTGTCATAACCTTGCGATCTAGCGAGTTTATGAGTCGAATCTCTCGATTCCTCCTTCTCAATCCTGTGATACCCGAGATCGCGAAATGGGTATAGCTCCCTTCTATTTGCACCTTCTGAGCATGACCACCGGCTAGGCCAAGCGCTAGCACATCTCGCTACTCGCCACTTCACGAGTTTCAACGTTGAGCTCCGATGCTCTTGTCTCATGAATTCCCGAGACATGAGAAGTCAACGGAGTGTTGACTCCTTTCCTTGTCAGTGCCCTCCACACGTAACCATAGGCTAGGGCTTAAATACCAGCGCCTCTCACAACTCGCACCTTCATGAGTTTATGGGTCGAACTCTCGTGCCCTCCTGTTGCGATCTCTCGAGATGAAATAAGTCAACGCCGGGTTGACTCCTTCCTTGATGCTTTTCGCTATTCGCAACCTCGCAGGTTGAAGCATCGAGCCTTCACGCTCTTATCTCGTGAATCCCCGAGATGTGAGAAATCAACAAAGAGTTGACTCCCTTCTCTAGGTGACGCGTGTCTTCTTATCTATCATGTGGGCCCCACCTTGTGGTTCTGTCGCATGTCCACATGAGCCTTGGCTCTAGGCACTTCGCGACTTCTGCTGTCAAGAAGAGGTCATCTCAACCATTGAACCTCTGAATGCATGAAATGTGATGGGGTTTCTGATCCAACAGTCCTCCCATTCTCTGGATCCAATGGTTGTCCTCGCTCCTCGCGATTTCACGACTTCGTGACTTGGAGCTCCCAACCTATGGGCTCTCACCTTGCAAACCTCCGATTTCACAAGATCCCTTGATCTCTTCCACCTATCCTCCTCTGATGGAAGGCTGTGATTCTCTCGCGACTTTGCCACTCACGACTTGGAGCACCCAAATCCAGGGCTCTCACCTTGCAAACCTATGAATTCACGATATCCTTTGATCTCTGCCACTTGTCCCCCTCCGATGGACAACTGCAATTCTCTCGCGACTTCGCCACTTCGCGAAGTTGAAAGACTTCCCTCTATGACTCTCGATGTCTGAATTCTTGATACGGGTGATCTCGTGACATGTGTCCACTCTCAGACGAATGGCTCAGATTCTTTCACCTTTTCGCGATTTCTGATGTCGAGTGCCCAGACTCTTGTCCTTCAAACTCTCGAACTCCTGAACGCTGATATCTTGATATGAACTCCTTCTTGGGACTTTTTCTTATGTTGTTCTTCATGTGAGGTCTAACCCTCGTGCAACTCCTGACAGATCCAATGGCTATCAGGTTCTTCACTCAATATCTGATGGTTCAGATCATTTCTCCTGTGCGCTCCTCCTGTACTGCCTCCTAGACGTGGAAATATTCAATGGTCCAAATGTCCTTGGCTAATCCGACGACAACTATTGCTCTTGCTGAGCATTGGCACTTTTCTTCTGGACTCGGAATAATTTCAAATTCTCAAAGGCCTCGACCTTTGTTCATATTCCTCTGCGAACTTTATAACATTGAGTCTCGCCCGTGTTTACAAGAATGTTGTTCCTCCTAAGCTTTGATCTCGAATCCTTGAAGGATTATTTGACTTCTACACTCCTTGCAGAGTCTTCATGCACACGAATGTGCTACCCCTTCTGAGCTTTTCAAATACTTAGATCCTTAAGGAAGTCAATACTTTTTCCTTTCTCCTATAGATGGAGAATTTGGATGTCCTCCTGGCTATTCGCTGCTCAAGCAACCTCTTGCTAAGTGCTCAGGGTGTTCAGCAACCCTGCGAGGATACCTTAGTGGACTCTTCCCCAATCACAGAACTCAATAGAGTTCCCTTCTTCTCTGTGCCTATCTGCACACTGTCTCAATGCCCTCTTGGAAAAGTATCAAGAATCCTTAATGATTCTTGCTTCTATCTGAACTCACAGTATATTTCTTCCTCTGTGCACTCCTTGCACTGGCTCAATGCCCACCTGGCAGAGCTTTATAGAACTCCTCAGAGCTTCTGTCTTATTATAAACTCACAACAGAGTTCCTCTGTGCACTCCCTTGCACCTGCTCAATGCCCACCTAGCAGAGCTTTACATAACTCCTTAGAGACTTTGTCTGCAACTGTGTTTCTCCACAACCTTGCCTCCTGAGGTGTTCAACAACCTCAAAGGTCTTCCTCCGAGTAAATGACTTTAGCTTCTGTGCCCACCTGGCTTGTCTTTTTTTGACTCCACAGAGTTTAGAAGTGCATCTATGCATTGGTATTCAGAGACCACAATACTCTGTCACACCCTCCTGGAATGAAACCACAAATAACCTCTCAAGCCTGAAAATCAAACAACTCTCTGCAAATGTCTAGCATAAATCTACAACATAAAGAACACACAAAGACATTAACATAACACAGACAATATGCAACTTTAGAATATTAGAATACCAATTTAGTGAATCCACATTATTTGAATACCAATTTAGTGAATCCAAACAGTTATTAGAATACCAATTTAGTGAATCCAGATTATTTGTAGCAACTCTAGAATGAGAGCCATCGATTTTCCATCTCTGAAGTTACCCAATGATGGAGGATAGAGAGTTTTTTGATGTATATCTTCCATTCAACCATTGTAATGTGAAGAAAACCTCCACATAATAGAAATACTAATTCCTCAACTCATTAGCTACACAACAATTATTATTAACATATAGAGCAACCATTGAAACCCAAGGAAATCCATAAATTCTCTCAAGAGTAAAGAAAAGAACAAAATTATGCATAGCATAGTTAATTCACATAGATTGTTCTTCTCAAAAACTGAGAAATTTTCAAACCATTCAAGACACAAAAATGACACAATGTTTACCCTAGAACCCAAACGGGAAAACCAACTTTGAATGGGGCTCAATTTACTTTCATCTCAACAATATCTGGTATAATGTTCTCATGGATTTCTCTACCTCTTCCTCATTGGACAAAATACCCATTGAGAATGAGAGTGAAAGAGGAAATAGGGAGAGTTGGTGGGTAGGGAGAAAGGTCAATAGACATTCCCCTTCAGTTTCCATTCCTCAGCCTTCTCTCCTATTTATTTAATTATATATAAAAAAAAAAAATCTCACTTTTGTCTCATTTATCTTTGCATTTACTTGGTTTTATAATGTTTGCATAACCTTTATAAATTGTTGGTTTAATCTTGTAAGTAGTGAGTCTTACACCCATTCATCAATTTATATCGATTTTGGATCAAATATAGTCCCTAGGATATAATAAATAAGTGAAGTTAGAATAATGATCAATGATATCGTAAAATATTCATATCGTTGGATGAGTAATTTGTCTTGATTACATGAAATGATCCACAATATGTGGTACATTGTATACATAATTGTAAAGGGTAGAAATGGTCTTAGTAACTACTTATGTTGGAGTGATAATTTAACTAAGTATATAGGTGTAAACCTATCGAGGTATATCGAGTAGAATTTTATGTGTGACATGCTTGAAAATTGTATTTGTCTCTAAATACGACTCTATGTGCCAATATATCTACTAATTACCCATATGTTCTTATGGGTAATTAGATGGATTCATAGATATGAGGTGTGACTATAGATGGACGAAGGGCATCTTCAAGCTTGTGACAATATGGAGCCTAGTGGTTGGATTACCTCGACCTCAAAGGTGACGTGACCAAGTTAATGGTGATTCATAAGGAAATAATAGGTGTGTACTTCACTTATGAGGATATATTATTACAGAGGAATAATGTAAAGGCTTGTTAAAGAAATCATATGATTGTACAAGTTACCCATGATGATGTCATAGATCGAGCTTCATGTTTCAATGAAGCTAGGGATCACCAAAAGATTCATGTCAATTCCCACATAACCAAAATAAATATTAACATAGGGGACAATGTCTTCCTGCCAATAAGAATGCATAAGAGTATAATAAAATTGGGCAAGGGATTCCAAATGTTTTTTGCTTCTATTAAACAATTTGAAAATCCTTGAGGGTGTCAAACCAGTCATATAGCAACTCACATTACTAAGAAAATCTACATTAAAGGCATAATTTAATTCCTATTTCAACTTTTGCATTGGTATGTTTTGGGAAAATTCCATGAGATTAATAGATTAATTTATAGATGGTCAACTAGAGGTCTTATCAAACAAAGGTCTCAACATTTTATTAACTACATTAAAGTTTATTGGGACAATTACAACTTACGATTTTCTACCTCAGAGGGCATAGATAACATTAATATTACCCTTCACTTTTACTTGACTATGACTTAAGGATGACATTTCCTAAAGGGCAGGTATACATATATGTGACGTCCCACATTTTGTCTATAGTCAATTATAACAATTTGTTTTTACTTATATAATTAGTTATTTTCTTAGTATTTATTTGGACTTATCTATATGAATCAAATCATTTGATATATGGACATTTGGACCTGTTTTCTTATGGCTAATGTGTTAAAAATATATTCAATTATAACAAAGTTTGTTTTACTTATATAAGTAGTTATTTTCTTACTATTTATTTGGACTTAGTTATATGAATCAAATCATTTGATATATGGACATTTGGGCCTGTGTTAATTTTGTTCATGTGTTAAGAATATATGAATGAAATTATTTGATATATGGACATTTTGGATCTGTTTTAATATTGTTTGTGTTAAAAATATAAGATTTCATAAGTATATGTGTACAATGATGATAGCGATGGGATTCCATTTTGGTCATGCAATTAAAATGATTAATTTTTTTATATATGGATACGAGTTTAAGATTTATGCTATGCAAGTATGTTGTTGAAATGCATGGTGTGTGTGTTGCAAGACTTAACTAAGATCATGGAAACTAATGGGTCTAGCTCTAGATGTAAGAATTAGAGCAATGAGAGATGGATTTATATATTAGGTGCAGAGCTAAGAAGGGTGAAGATATAATTCTCACCATTTATGCTCCAAAACTGGAGTTGCATGAGTTAGCGATAGTCTATCTAACACTCCCCTCATTAGGTGATGGCAACTAGGCAGTTGATGGATATACTAGCTTTGACCTATTTCCACTATTAGAGAGGAAAATAGACATAAAAAAACAAGGCATACACCATGGGTAGGGGGAATATTGAAGGAAGGGTGTGATTTATTTACTAATGTTTTGTGTGGGATTATGAATCTTCCTATGCGTTGGATGATTTAAAAGTTTATTGGAATAATATAAGGTCTTGTTATCATTATGCATTATGAATTCGCATACATATGTTGTTATTGACTACTCATTTCTCTCTCTCTCTCTCTCTCTCTCTCTCTCTCTCTCTCTCTCT
>JZKD02S1676443.1:88320-103346 GCA_000966675.3 Picea glauca | reverse complement strand
GTAAAATGACAACCATACGAATGCCAACTCATTTTCTAGAAGATTCCCTTCTAGAACCCTCGAGACCTCTTCTCTTTTCCAAGCTTGAAAACAAGTTCGCACCCTATGTATGGAGGAAAATGCGAGAAGTTCGCACCCTAGATGAAGGTGGCCTATGAGAATGGGTCATTCTCACACCTTAGGCTATATGTAGCCTGTGAACTCACTTTGAAAACATGTTTTCTGGAAGGAGATAAATGCCACTTTTCTCAGGATAAAGTTCTTGTTGGGAGCCTGAGTACACCATTGTTAATACATCACCACGATGACCAAAATCATGTGTAACAGGTAGTATTGAGGTGGTAACATTTCACTTAAACTAAATATCAAGAAGTTTATCAGTTCTATTAATTGTTTAATGCCTTTCAATACTTTGATAATTATATTTTGGAAAGATTGTGTATCATGCACAATGCAGGGGACTTACCTAAACTATTTATCATATGGACATGAACTAATGTCAAAATAATGGGTAAGGGAGACAGTCCTTTGGGAGAGAAGGTTGGTTGAATAAATGTAGACTACTAAATGATCATAATCTACAATACAATCTAATACCTAAGGGGGATACTAGAATACTTGAAACAATTCAAAGTGTTAGAAAAACAGGATCACGAAGCAACAAAATAAGAAAAAAATGTAGAAATAAAACATAGAAGATACAAAATACAACAAATATATAGATATATGTGGTTCACCTAGTGTGGGCTATATTCACCAAATAAATTTTCAGGTCCTTCCTTTTTATTATCTAGCTAATGAAGGGATACAACCTACAACACACCCACTGTAACTTCCTCTTCTTTCTCTCACAATATCCTCTCTCAAAATACAACATTTGAAATGATACATAATCAAAATACAATTCCCTCATGAAAGAGGGTGGAATTATAGGGAAAAAACCCCAACACAACTTCTATCGTCAGATCTACGAATTTATAATGAACGATACAGATTTATAATATACATTTACAAGGAATTTTTTTCTTTGGGGGCTTCGCCCCTAAACCCCCATTGGGAACGTTGTTCCCTGAACTCCTGTTGGGGGTTCACTTTCCCTTGGACGCTGCAAGGGGGGAAATCCCCCTTGCAACTCCCCTGCGTGGAGGGGTGTATAGTTTCCATGGGGTATAAGCATGGTTGAAAAAAAAGACCTATGAAAAAGGAAGATAATCGGGCTCCACAACCAATAATCTCCCACTTGGAGGCTGATCATAAAAACTCCACTATTGTTGTACCTATTGGAATATACTCCACCTTGGACCTGGAAAATTTCTCATCGTTAACTTCATGCTTGAATACCAATTGAAACTGAGCAGAAACTCAATTTCTCCCTAGTTACTCCCTTTGTTAACACGTCTGCAAGATTCTGGCTAGTATGTATCCTTTCCAACTTCAAATGTCCATCTTCCAAGATAGATCATATGCAATGGTACTAGACTTGTATATTCTTATTCTTTGAATGGAAGGTTGAGTTATTTGTAAGATGAATGGTAGTCTCATTGTCACAATACAACCCGTTATTCTCATTCTTCTTTCCCAATTCCTCCATAAACCTCTGTAACCAAATCATTTCTTTACTATCCTCTGTAGCAACAACATAATCTACTTTTGTCGTTGAAAGTGCAAAAACCTTTTGCAGTTTCAAAATCCAACTTATTGTTGTTCCACCTACAGTAAAAACATACCTTGTGGTGCTCCTCCTACTATCTTTATCACCTTCCATATATGAATCAACATATCCCTATAGAACGATGTGTGAACGTCCAAAACATAATGCATGAGTAGAAGTACCTTTCAAATACCTCAGAATCCACTTTACTACCTCCCAATGTTCTTTGCGTGGATTGTTCATATACCTACTCACAACTCCCATTGCATGTGCAATATCTGGTCTTGTGCAAACCATCGCATACATCAAGCTGCCAAGTGTTGATGAATAAGGGACTCTGGACATATATTCTATCTCCACTTGTGTATTGGGACACATTTCCTTGGTTAATTTGAAATGGATTTCCAAAGGTGTACTAATTGGTTTTTCATTCTACATTCTAAACCTCTCCAACACCTTCTCTATGTACTCACCCTGAGATAATGTCAATTTGTAATTTTTCTTGTCTCTTGTTATTCTCATACCAACGATTTTCTTTACAGCACCCAAATCCTTCATTGCAAATGAATTAGCTAATTTCTTCTTGAGCACATTTATATCCTGCATATTAGAACCTGCAACAAGCATGTCATATACATACAATAGAAATATAATATAGATTCCATTTTCTAGCCTTTTAAAATAAGCACAGTGATCATAATGACATCTAATGTAACCTTGTTCTGTCATAAACATGTCTAACTTCAATCTTGGATATTTCTTTAGGCCATACAATATATGCTTCAACTTGCATACCAATGTTTCCTCCCCTTTTACCTCATACCCCTGTGGTTGTTGCATATAAATCTCTTCCTCCAAATTGATAAAACATAAACAAGAATAACAACATGGCAGAAAAGGCATATTAGCCAACACTTATTGTAGTCACTCCAATGTTACATATTTATAGTATAATGGGTGATGCCACCTCATAGAGAGATTTGCTCTAGATCCTAAAATCATGTATGATGACTAGGCTAGGCAATATTAACTAAATCATTAGTCATCACTTGAGGATATATTACTAATATACTAAATGAATAATACAAATATAGGTGACAATTTAGACTTAGTGATTGGTAAAGGTAAGCCATAAGATAACAATCCCCCCCTCAATCACAAGTCCGATTAATAATACCAACAATTAAGCATAAACTGGTATCAATTCCAAGTCTTCATACTGAAACTCTTGAGTTGAGCCTCAATGAAGAACTGCTTGAAAAACCGCCAATCTGGATGTTGAGTGGTTCATCTGAAATGAACTGGAAGAGAGCTGAGATATGGAAGTGAACAATTGCAATATCTGAACATTCCCCGATTTCTAGACAATTTGATCATTTTGCCAAGTATTTTAGCTAGAAGAATCTGAGATCTTCTGCTAATTGGTGAACATGTAGTATCACCACTCTACTATCAGTGCATCACTGAAGTGCTCTCTGAATTTGTGGTTTGGGATGACCACTGACCAATTGATACCATGTATCTGATGGTTTTTAGATAACCATTAACCAATCTTGACACTTTTAGGTGTCCAACAACATCCCAATGTATAATGTGTATGATTCAATTGCAAGTCATTGAACCATAATCCTGTCAAAGCCTGCCATCTCTGGAAAATATCACTATGTAATCATGTGATCCAGGATGCATGCAATTTTTTCACTTAATGTAAACTCCAATTTGATGAGAGCGAACCAAGAGAAGTGAATCAACTTCTAGTCTGACACGTCCCTGAAAATGCCTAGCAACTCAATCAAATGCCAAGCTACAATGCAGAAGGATCCTCTTGTCCTCTGCTAGGTCGAATGATCATGTATGTGAACATAATGTTCATATCATTTCTCTCAAAATCATAATCTATATGATTCAACTTAAACTTATTGAACCATAATTTTTCCAAAGTATGTCATTTACAATTTCCCATTTGGAAAATTTCATGCGCATATGGCATACTTATTGTCGAAACTTTTAGTTTGACAACCATATTCAATTCCATCATCAATTACCCCCTTTGTCAGCTTAAAGGATAGACCACAAGTGGTTTCATGAACCATCATCACTGGAATTTTCAACTCCCCACCTTAAGGTGCATGAGAGTTACATCATTGTACTCCCCCCTTCTATGCTCAAAAGAGTACCATACTTGTTCCATTTGAGTGCAACACAAAGTGGGCATGCAGAAAAAACCACATGTTATCTCATCCTGTGAGGGCCATGCTTGAAAGCTATTGCATAAGGGGACCACTTATGTGAGGTACAAAAATTTTATGTGCTACAAGATTGGTCTTTACTCAAGATTTAATTCTTCGGTAAGACTTATATAATCTCTTGGTTGTTGATGACCACTGGCAAGGATCAATACACTCATAGTGAATTTTCAATCTTACAGGTTTCTTCAGTGTTGAACATATGTCTGAAGAATGGTTATGCTTGCCACAATGCTGGAAAGGATGGAGATCAAAGCATTGATTCTCCTTGTGACCAACTCGATTACAATGTTGAGACTTATCATTTTGATGTTGAACTGGAACATGTGAAAGTGAATCTTCTTGAAGGAATCCAACACTTTGGAACTTGATTGGTCTTGAATAATCAGGAATATGAAAGGTAACTTCCTTGTCATATGCAATTCATGTTCTATTCTTGTTTTAGATGATTTATTCCCAAAGTATGATGATGGGCTTGGAAAGAGTATTATGAACCTGTTGCTTTGAAATCTATGGAAGCATATTTACTGCATGTTGATGCATCATTGAAAAGTTTTCTTCATTAAACTCAAAAGAAAACTCTTGAAAAGTAGGTTCAAGAATAGCATCGTCTTTGTATGCATATGAAGTTGTCTTATTTAGTTGCTCCTTCATTGATTTTTGATTAAAAACATCACCATCATCATCATAGAGAGGATTGTGTTGAACATAAACTAGTTCAGAACACTTCACTGGCTGTTGATTTTTGAGATCTATGAACTCATCATTCAATAGATGGGATAGAGATTGAAGAAGTATAACTTTAGCTTGTGTCACTTGCAAAAAAGTTAGCATTGATTGAAGAGTTGTTTTGTTCAATATCACTATGTTGTCTTAGTGGTGTTTATTAGAGTGTTCAACAACTCTAATAATTCAAGACTTCGAGCCATTTCAAAAACACTAAATGAGGTCTCCTTGTGCAGGTAGATCCTGATCACAATTTGACTCGACAAAAGAAGGTTTATTTGCAACTCGATCACTTGAATCGCTCGCTTGAACTTCACGCTCGCTTTCCATTCATGCTCACTTAAACTTTCCTTGCTTGAACTTGCTTCCAGGAAGTTGAGGATGTTGGTTACCACCAAAAATGAATCCCAAAGTATTACAATGATTTGAGTTTCAAGTACTCATCCTTGTCAATTACGACTCAAAATGACTCTAGGGTGTCGGGCTCAGTCGAAAATGCACCTTATGACAAGTTCAATTCAACTCAACTTGATTTACAAAAAAAAAAGTAAACTTACAAAAGGACAATTTGCAAGTTACAATAAATCTTGATTAAGTAATCTTACAACAAACATTGTTTGCAAGTTACAATTTAACTTCAAATGCTCCATGATGTGTTGAGTTCGAAAACTTTGATTTGTCCATTACTTATGTAGTTGACGACTTGAATACTTGAGAATGTTCTTCACGTATGCTTGAATGACATGAATTTGAGCTTGAACTTCATGTTTGTTGTGTTAAATGATGAATTGCAAGTATAATTATGTCAACACTAAACATAATGACATAAAGATTCCATAAAAAGCTTACCATCACACACAACACAAAGTGTACCTAAGATCCCCTTATTCAATTTTGGGTGGATCTAGGACACAGAGAAAGAGACTTCAATTTTATTATGAGTATTGCTCTTACAGTAACTGTGCTCAAATACATTTTGAAACTTTCTTGAGATCACAGTGGTGTATGAATTACAAGCCTTCTTCTATAAAGCACCTATACCAATCTAAACACACTCAAACATTTACCATAGTCCTTTCATAAGACTTCCCATCACTTACAATGTGATCAACTATAGTCCAAGTTGGTGTATGCCTTTATTATCACATCTCATTGTGAAACCTTCAATTAGACTTTTGTTCCCCTTTTTAATGAGGAAAGACCCTCTTTCTCAATAAGAACATTAAAATTCCATCTTCTTTTACAAATTTATTTTGGATATAAATAGAGAATCTCCAAAATATTGAGGATCCTCCTTATACCTCCAAAAATTGTTCATAGAGAATATTTTAATAAAATATTCTTTATAACTCATATGTCATTAAAAAAATATTTCAATCATCTTTTAACCAAAAAGATGGATAGTAATATCATAACCCAAAACAAATTTACTTTAGACTAACTCCAGAAATCTTCAAAGCAAGACATTCTTTCTAATAAAAGAGAAAAATCACCATTCACTTTTCCTTTTAAAAAACAAAATTGGCAGTTCAACCTTAATTTAACAACTCGTGACTTGCTTCAACTATTATTGGAAGCTCGTGTTCATGCATTGCTTGGTGCCAACGTGGTGATGGAAATATCCTCTTCCCCAAAGAGAATCAAGTTGTGGTGTATGTAGTGATGGGTTGGTTTCTTATGCAGATTTGTTGAAGAATGATACTGATCTCACCTCTGATCTAGATCGCACCAACTCAACAGATACATGGAATTTCAAATAGGTCGCGGGCTATCCAGGCTTCACTTTATATCCAAATATTTCAGATTTGGTTTTGTATAGAGAGTACAGAGTACATGAGAAGGCAAAGAGGAATATCGTGTAAAACTGATACACCAAATACTTTCATTGGTAGAGCGTTGATTATTTTTCCACAGATCAGAGAGTGATGGTGCACACTATTGATGAGAAAGATTGTTGGTGCAAATTGATAGAAATAGAACAATGAAAATATTCTTTACTCAAATCATTTTCCAAGATATAGAGGTGTGATGAATAAAATGCCTCTACTAGTTGGCTCAATGCTTCTCATTGATCAATCCACATTGCTTTTCAACAATTTGTTACATGAAGAAGTGAATGATCCATGTGCCCCACAATTCTACGACAACTGTCTCTTCCACTCAGTGAGCTGCCTTTTACAGTCAATGACTACTTCTATTTGGATGAAGGTCTCCAATGCACTTCATTTGCGGCACCACGTTCACAGATTCCTAAGAAGCCATAGTAACCTACAGCCAAACAGATATTAAAAAGTTTCGATTATGCAGACGTCTGCCACCACGAAGTTACCAGTGCAACCATCATTGTCATCTAAATCCTTTACAATGACATTTTGGATGCCATGAGGGATGAGTCTTCGTCTTCGTGGGAATAAAGCAATATCGTCAGAATCTTCTTTATTGTTGTCACCTTCATATCAGATTCAATGCATTAAATCAAAGGTTCAATGCAGTGTGCATCTCTTTGAGTAGCTACGCGTTGATTACTATGTAATATTTACAGCTATATTAATAATAATAATATCCAAGGCTTAAGCATCCGATGATAATTCCTGCAATACTTAGTCACCAAACCGAAATGGTGATAGAAAGAATCCTGGGTTGGCTAATTTTGTGAGATTGTGTGCCAAAAATGCTAATTCGTGTGTTTTCAGATTGTTGGGCAAATCAGCATGACTTTTCGGTTGTTGGGTAAGTTGGACATCATATAATTCAATGGAAATTTCTTCATTAATTCAATCTCCTTGGAATGGCAAGTTAGGGTTGTAAACTGCGCGTGAAGGCGGAGGTGGAGGCAACAACTAAATGGCAAGCATGCAGATGAAAATGAAAAAATGAGACTTAATTTATGGACGGTTTTTGAAAAATATAGCGAAAATTCATTGTATAATACAGTCTTTGCTATGGTCAACAATTGACAAAGTCGGCTCTAAGAATATGCACTTTGTCCATAATAGAAACACAGGTTTGATAACAGAAACTCTGGGATTTGTCAAGATGTTGTTCAGAGGGCCATGAGTGATCTTTCTAGTTTCTTTGATTTGAGGAGGCTCAAGGCACTAAATTAGGAACATCTTACCTCAAATATCGGCCTTAGTTGAGAGAATCGCTCTGAAGGTAAATCTGTTGGGCATTTGATGGATCTATAGGGCATTTGATCGATTTGTTGGGCGTAGATTTGTTTTAGAGTATTTAGTCATGAAATGTTCCATAAACAACCATACAAGATTATGTAGTAGATCTAACTTCGCCCAGCATGTCTGTGCCTTGACTTGACTAAAAAATTGTAAATATCACAACTTTGATTCAAAATTCCCAAAGAGGACCAGCAAGAGGCTCAGCTAAAAAAATTGGTTTAGAGACAACAATGATTTAATTAACTTGTGCCCAATTGCGATTTCATGTCAAAATATATGACTCAGAAATTAATCCCGATGGCAGTGAAATAATTCCATAGAAGAAATTGCAAAATTTGCCTTACTCGATTTTTGATGGGCTGTAAAGTCTGTAAACTGCATGCCAAACCTTGAATCATGTTCGTACATTGTCTCGTCTCTAGCTCTCTTTATCTCCATTGCACATCCCAAATATTGCAAGTCTGCAATTTGTTAGTATAGGCTACAAGGTCTTTAAGACCATAAGAGCTCTCATATCACTTCAAATTCCATGGAAACTACCACGGTGAAGTTATTATGCCCTTAATACCATAAGAGCTCTGATACCAATTGATAAAACATAAACAAGAATAACAACATGGCGGAAAAGGCATATTAGCCAACACTTATTGTATTCACTCCAATGTTACATATTTATAGTACAATGGGTGATGCCACCTCATAGAGAGATTTTCTCTAGATCTTAAAATCATGCATGATGACTAGGATAGACAATCTTAACTAAATCATTAGTCATCACTTGAGGATATATTACTAATATCCTGAATGAATAATACAAATATAGGTGACAATTTAGACTTAGTGATTGGTAAAGGTAAGCCATAGGCTAACACAAATCCCCATGGAGAAAAGTTGTTTTTAGATACAATTGTTCAAGATTTAAATCTTCTACTTCCACAAGACTTAGAATAGTCCTAATTTAAGTCATTTTAACAACATGAGAAAATATTTCATCAAAATCTGTACCTTTCTTTTGTGCAAACCCCTTTACAACAAGTCTAGCTTTGTACCGCTTTTTTCCTCCATCTTCTTCTTTCAACCTGTAAACCCATTTATTCTGCAATCCTCTTTTTTCTATAGGCAACTGAACCAAGTCCCAAGTCTAGTTATTTACCAAGAAATCCATTTCCTCTTTCATGCCTTGCTCCCACTTCTTTTTAGTGTCTACTTGCATTTCCTCTTCATAACATTTTGGTTCATGAGAATCGATCAACAATAAATAATACAATGAAGGAGAGTATCATTCAGGGGGTCTACTTAACTTGATATATCTTCTAGAAAAACATGTAGGAGTTTAGGTATATGTTTCTCATGTTGTTGTACATTTTGATTTTCTGGTACCTTTGGAATTTCTTTTTCAGTGATCTCATCAAGCACTGTGTATTCTGATTTTTCTTTTTCCTATTTCTTTCCCTGCAACTGATCTTTGTACAAAACCTTCTCATTGAATATGACATCTCTACTCCTAATGATTTTTTGATTTTCATAATCCCATAATCGATAACCAAAATCATTAACACCATATCCAATAAAGGTACACTTCTTGGATATTGCCTCAAGCTTTGATCTATTTTCTTTATCAATATGGACAAATGCTTCACATCTAAAAGTCTTCAAAAAATAATAGTTTATGGTTTTACCTGTCCATGCCTCCTCTATAATTCCACCATTCAAAGAGATTAAAGGTCCTCTGTTTATTAAGAAAACAACAATATCTACAACATTTGCCCATAATTGTAAGGGAAAACTAGCGTGCAATCTCATACTCCTTGCACGCTCCATGATTTTTATGTTCATCCTTTCTGACACATCATTTTATTGTGGCATTCCTAGAAATGTCTTCTCTCTACGAATCCCATGGTATGAACAACAATAATCTAACTCCTTTATGCAATATTCACCTCCATTGTCTGATCTTAGACACTTCAACTTTTTTCCTCTCTCATTCTCAACCAAAGCTTTCCATTTCTTAAAAGTATCAAAAAAATTGGATTTTTGTTGAATGCAATAAACCCAAGTTTTTCTTGTTGCATCATCAATAAAAGTAACATAATAATGAGATCCACCAAGAGATGATGCCTCAGCTGGTCCCCCTACATCTATATGCACAAGATATAACCTTTCACTCTTCTTTTCTTTTCCGACTCTGAAAAATCTGACTCTCTTTTGTTTTCCATAAACACAGTGCTCAAAAAAATCAAAATCAATTTGTTTAAGATCTGGAAACAAATTTCTTTTATGAAGTATCTGCATCCCCTTCTCACTCATGTGTCCAAGACTATGATTCCATAGTGTTGTATCCACTATTGTAGAAGCTCAAGAGATACAAGAATTAGTATTACTAGTACATAAATACAATGTACCTACCTTCTCTCATTTTTCTATCACCAGGGATCCTTTGGTGACCTTCCACGCCTTATCTGTAAATATAGATATATGTTGCCGAACACCGCAACCTCTCTGTCCGCAGGTTGAAAGGTCCACGTCAACACACAGGATATTTCTTTTCTCACGGCCTGAAGAACTCTAAACAACTCTTCTATTTCCCTATCGGGAAATCTGCACCCACAACAAATCTCACGGGATCCCCTCTTTACACTCGGGGGATCGGAATTCGTGACTTCGCGAGGTCAGTGGTCGAGCGTTGGACTGTTGAATCCCCAAAGCCTGACAACCAGTCAATGCTGACCTTTGCCTTTTCCTATTGGGATTTTCCCTATCGTGATTTCAACACTCGTGATGTTGAACAACTTGTTTCCTCGATTCCCGAATCCCGATATGTCGAAGCTCCAATACACTTATGGGTTTTGACTTTTCACAGTCCTTTCACTCCATCGACAATTCGGACTTCACGGTATCACGAATCCTGAATGAAAATTTTTCAGGACTTCACCTTCCACAAAAACTCGAAATAACATGCCACTTGTCCACTCGCCGACTCCTGTGGCCCCACACTGTTCCTTTAGCTTTCGGGATATCGCGTTTCGTGATTTCACGATTCCTGTCGCAACGTTCACGGGACTTCCACCCACGAAACCTTGATATGGGATTTCACGTGTAGATCCCACGGCCCTTATGGCTCGGATCAATGGTCCTGCCCCTCTTGAGCTTTGAACTTTTTGAGATACTCGCGGTAACTCACCTTCTTCTCTGTGAGATCTAACGGCCCACGGAAATTCTCGAATCCTCCTTAGAGGATACCGACCATCCGTTCCTCCTGATGATTTCTGCAAAATGAACCAAGTATTCCTCCATGAAAACTTGTTCGCCTGCACACAAACTTGCAACGCCTGCTTAAACACTTCACAACACAAGCTCTGTGTGTTTCTCTTGATGATTACTCGAAGGTCCTATACCTCTTGAGCTTACTTATGACTATGTTTCTTAGGGAAGACTCTTGCATGCACTCCTTGCGGAAACCTTCAGCCACTTCCAAGCGTTGAATTTCCTTTGACCATGCGCACACTTGCAGTAGCAGTCTCAAAAGTACTTTACTTAGATTCACAATTCTGAGACTTCACTCAGCCTGTGCACTCCTTGCACGACTCATGTTCCCAACTGCACTTCTATATGAATGAGAACAAAAGCTACCCTATCTGAACCCTTTGTCAACGCACTCCTTGCAGACAATTCGACTGCACTCCTTGTAGGAACTCTGGCTCAGATAGAGAAACAATTGAAACTCATTCCTTCTTCCTTTTAGACTTCAAACTCAAACCATGAAATCATATACACAACATGTAAAGTAAATGTATAACATGAAGCAAACATTCATGAGCATATCATTCAACATCAATACACAGAGAACAACCACAAAGACAATGCATTTACATCAACCTCTTTCTATTAATCCAAATATCTGTACATGGGTGTTCTTACACAGCTCTCTGCATGCTCTTTCTCCCTTCAACAATGCTGCTTCATAATTTACAATACACAATCAGGGTGTCTATGTCCCGTTTCCCTCTTGTGCTCTAAAACTGTCTAATCTAGAATTGAATTCTATCTACTTTACATTAACTACCATAAATGCCTTCTACCTACTAAGGATGAGAGCAAATTGCTCAAGGTTTGTTTACATTATTCAAGTGCGCTTCTTCTTAATGGATTCATTTATGATTACGCATCAACTTCAAGACGATTTCAAAATTTTCACTGGCGCTTGCCCAGCTGTCCGATTGTCTCTGTGCTGGCTCACTTGATGTTGACGATGCTCCTGCATCAATATACAAACTTCACTTCCAAATTTCCCTGTTGAAATTAGATTTTTCCTTAGATATGAAACATGTATTGCCTCTTTCAAAAACCATTGGTTTGCATTCCTTTGCTTTATTTTTACCTTTCCCATTCCAACAATTTTGCATGGTGCATCATCACCCAAATGAACCTTTCCAAAATCACCTTGAACATAATATAATAATGTTTTCCTATGGGGTTTGGCATGAAATGAAGCCCCTAAATCTATTACCCAAGACTTAGAAATATTATCTATAGAAAGAATCAAAGCATCATGTAACAAATCACATGTTACATTTGCTTCCTAATTTTTCTCTTAGTGTCCATCTCTTTGCTTCTTTCGAGCTCTGCAATCTTTCTTAGATGTCTTTTTTTCCCATAATTCTAGCACTCTATCTTTCCCAGTCTAGATTTGGATCCACCCTTCCTAGAATTTCCGCAGTTCCATGAGCCCTTTCCTCTATCCTTTTTTCTTACCCTATTCTCCCCATTTAACCCATTACCTGATGACTCACCTGTGATTTTCCTTCACATTTCCTCGCTAAGGATAACACCAACAACATCATCAAAGTTTAAAGTGTTTTAACTAGAGACAGAGTTACTTACATCCATGACCAAGCTGTTCCAACTTTTTGGCAATGACCACAAGATTATAAGAGCCCTGACCTCATCATCAAACTCCACTTTCAAAGAACTTAGCTTATTAGTAACCACATTAAATTCATTTAAATGATCTACAACAGATCCACCTTCTGACATCTTCATATTAAATAATATCTTCATTAGAAATACCTTATTGGATGTCGAGGGTTTTTCATACAATTTAGTCAATGCGTCCATCAGCTCCATCGTTGTCTTTTCTTTCGAAATATTGAAATCCACCAATAACGTGAGGCTTAGCTATATCATTCCTAGTGCCTTTCTATCAAGAACCTCCCATTCTTCATCATTCATGGATGTCGACTTCTTTGCTATTCCACCCAATGGTAGGAATATATCCTTCTGATATAAATAATCTTTCATCTGCATATTCCATAACTGGTAGTTTTGGCTGTTAAATTTATCGATCCTAAACTTTTCATCTTACATCATTGCTCCCACTCGAACTAGGAACCCTCTTTTCCTGCGAGTTACCTTTCGCTCTAATACCAATTGTTAGAAAAACAAGATTGCAGAGAAATAAAATAAGACAAAAATGAGGAAATAAAACACATGAGATACATAAGACAATAGAGACATAGATATACATGGTTCACCCAGTGTGGACTACGTCCACCAGAGAAATTGCCAAGTCCTTCCTTTTTATTGTCCAACAAATGAAGGGATACAACCTACATCACACCCGCTGTAACTTCCTCTTGTTTCTCTCACAATCTTCTCTCTCAGAATACAATATTCGCAATGATACAAAGCCACAATACAATTCCCTCATAAAGGAGGGTTGTCTTCTAGGGAAAAAAATCCTAACATAACTTCTACCGTCAGATATGCAAACTTATAATGAACGGTCCAGATTTACAATATACATTTACAAGGAAATTTTTCCTTCGAGGTCTTCTCCCCTGAACCCCCATTAGGRACGCTGTCCCTTGAACCCTCGTCGAGGGCTCGCTTGCCCCCGGACCCCCCAACCGAGGGGATGAGCCCCCCAGACCCCCCAAGGGGGCAATCCCCCTCTAMAAACCCCCTGCATGGAGGGGTGTATAGTCTTCACGGGGTATAAACGGACTAAAAACAAATATCTATGAAATATTAAGATAATCAGCCTCTACAACTAGCACAAAGTTGAAATGAATAAAAGAATAAGAATGAAACTTGATATATTAAAATAGAACAAGCAATCCTATATGAGGGTGGGGATGGGGGGAATAATAGGAGAATACATAATATGTATTCTCCTATTATCCCCCCCACTCCCACTATATGAGGGTGGGGATGGAGGATATAATAGGAGAATACATAATATGTATTCTCCTATTATCCCCCCCCCCACTCCCACCCAAAGGAGTTCAAATATGATTGTATCCCATAAAGAAAAGAAAGAAAGAAATAGTTGACTTTTTGTTGGTCATTATATTCTTACCTATTTTTATTCATCGTTTTATGGGCTAAGATGGCCAAAGGTTTGAAGTCAACCCATGGATTTGCAAAGAGACACTAAATCAAAATTAAAATTTGGGCAAGAGAAAAAGTAGGAATGCTCCATGAGTTACACTTCCATTTCAATCATTGGTTTTAGGCATTGGTCTAAATTGTCATTAGCTTCACTCTTCTTTGTTTAGATTTTGATATATTGTTATATGTCAAAAGCTTAAAGAAATCTTTATGTAGAAATATTAATCTATGATACATTGTGATAGAGAATGATTGTGTTCCAAGAAATAAATAAATTAGAAATTAAATGAAATACTAATCTATGATACATTTGGATAGAGGATGATTCTGTCCGTAGAAATAAATAAATTGGAAATTAAATGATTTTATACAATTAAAGCTAGCACTTCTGATTTAAGGGTTTATATTTTCTATAATTATCATATTTTGCATAAATTATTAAATTCTTAAATAATAATGAAATTTCATTTACATCATAAAAAAATATTATTAATTTACTTATTTATTCCATGATGTTAAAAAAAAAAAATAATAATATAAAGAAATTTACATCCAAGACTATTCTCACTCATGTGTCCAAGACTATGATGCCATAATGTTGTATCCACTATTGTAGAATCTCAAGAGATATAAGAATCAATATTACTAGTACATAAATACAATGTACCTACCTTCTCTCATTTTTCTATCACCAGTGATCCTTTGGTGACATTCCACGCCTTATCTATAAAAATAGATATACAAACTTCACTTGCAAATTTCTCTGTTGAAATTAGATTTTTCCTTAGATATGAAACATGTATAACCTCTTTCAAAAACCATTGGTTTCCATTCCTT
>JZKD02S1676443.1:33034-56747 GCA_000966675.3 Picea glauca | reverse complement strand
ATTTTGTAGTAGCTCATATCTATTTCTTGTATGGCCATCTGAGGTTTATGCTAGATTGGCCATCTATTATATTGATCTTACATTGCTCATAATAAAAAGGTCAGATCTTTGCTTGTGATTCTACATCTTGAATATATTGTGATGTTCGTGTGTTGATGAATCTTGTGTGCACTTAATAACTCAATAAAGTAGTAGTAGTTAGTGATTCCAAGAAATAATTTGGCTTGGGATCATTATAGACTTTGAGAAAAGGAAGATATTTTTGAGCCCCCCATCCTCCTAGGGATTTTGACAAAGCTATGTTGTCCCATTTTGACCAGGGTTGTATGTACTTTTCTCCATATGCTAACTAGATGAAATGTGCACAAATTTTCCTGAGATTTTCTAGAATTCCTTTTGGGATACAAGATAATGACATCCAATAAACTAGGATGGATTCTAGTACATATTTTGTCAGAGTGAGTCTTCTCACTCTTGATAACCATCTGAAGCTCCAACTATTTAGTTTTTCTTCTACTTTTGCTATCAACCATTTCCAATCTTCTTTTTTGTAGCTATTTGGTTTTAGGTGGAATCCTAGGTATTTTATTCCTTGTGATATATCTTGCAAGGTGAAAGGGAAGAGTCTTTGATATACTTCCTTTTCATCTTCATCTAATTTAGAAGTGGAAATTGTAGATTTTTTCTCATTTATTATCATACCTCTAGCTAAGCGAAAAGTAGCTAGGATGTCAGCCAATGTTTCAGGATCTCCTACCTTTCCATTGCAAAATATGAGAATGTCATCCACAAATAATAGGTGGTTGATTTTTATTCCTGAGAGTACTGTGACCTGCTCTGGTTGCTACCTCTAGGGATTTAGTTAGGCCTTATGCTACAAGAAGGAAGAGGAGAGGTGACAGAGGACAACCTTGTCTCAATCCTCTTTTTTACTTGAAGAAAGGGGAGGCTACCCCATTGATGAGTATTGCGAAGGAAATTGAGGTTATGCAAGCCATTATCCATTTTATTAAGGGGACATGAAAACCTAAGTGGGTGACCAGAAGGTGAATGTAAGTCTAGTTTACCCTTTCAGAGGCCTTTGAAAGGTCAATCTTCAGTATTGCTCCTTTTGAACTTGTGGTCTTTAATCTATGAAGGCCTTCTTGAGAAACTCCTACTCCCTCATGAATTTGTCTTCCTTAGATAAAACCAAATTGTTCCATTGATATGGCTTTTGAAAGTAGGGGTTTTATCCTTCGAGCTATGATTTTGGTGATGATTTTGTAAATACAGTTACAGAGAGAAATACACTTGTAGTCATCAAAGGTTTGCGGATCATTTACCTTTGGTATGAGGGATATAAAATTGGAGTTGAAAGGTCCATGGATTTTTCCATTTTTTCTTGATTGTTCAATTACCTTTAGTAGATCCTTGCTGAGCAGATCATAGAAACTCCTGAAAAATTTGAATGTTCACCCATCAGGACCTAGAATTTTGTCTCTGTGAAAACTTTGTAGGGTTTCATTTATCTATTTTTCTGTGACTTCAACAAACAAGTCTTGGTTCCCTTGGTTAGTTACAAAAATAGGGAGCTATAAGGCCACCTTTATGATTTCTTCAATATTAGTGTTCCTGTCAGCTTTAAAGAGGGACGGAAAATGGCTTTTGTCCAGATTTGATAATTCATCAAAGGTTGTGTAGGTTTTTCCTTCTTGATCCTTTAGAATCTAGATTGTGTTTCCAAATTTCCTTCCTTTTGCATATGCTTGGAATAATTTTGTGTTTTCATCCCCTTTTTCCAACCAAGTAGCTCTACTTTTGAATCTCCAAGAGTTCTCTTGTTCCAATAGAAAGGTTCTTCTTATTGCTTCTAGTTTTTTTAGAGTTTCTCAAGCATCGTTTGAGAGAAAAGTTGTCTCATGGTCTTCTTGAAAAAGTTTGAGGTTTTCCTCAATTTTTTGTAATTCCTATTCATTTGAGGTCTGTTTTTATTTTTCCCAAGGGATGACCAATTTCTTTAATATTTTGAGATTTGTCGCAAGATAGATTCCTGCAAGAGTTTCCTCTATGCTGGCATAGGGGTATACCCAGGGTTCATCTCCAAGAGCGCACCAAAAATCCCTAAGTACTATCCCTTTCGGAAACACCTGTGAAGTAGATGTAGTCTCATCTGAAGCAGTTATGAGGGGGTTGCAGGACAAAGATATCTACAACCAAAGGTAATATCAAGTGGAACTAATACAAGAACATCATAGCATTCATATATCACTTATCAACTTAGATCTACTCTGCACATCTACTTAACAGATCTAATATAATATTGCAATCACAGTATATCAAGGACAGATTTAGAAGATCAATCACACACAACACAAAATATACATGGTTCACCCTCTCTCTAGGACTACGTCCACAGAACTGTGCTATAATATATTAAGGTAGAGCATATAGTTCTTGTCTGCGCTCTTAGCTAGCATATCTTCTTTCTTCTCTTGTCTTTCTCTCCCCTCCCTATGCACCCAACTGCAGGGTTGATCTTCGCACTGACTTGAATATCTTACAACACCAGAAGGCTCTCACACTTAGCACTTCTCTCTCACACAACAATAATGTCTCACAACAAAACAACAACTAGATTGAGTCACTCGAACCTGAACCAACCCTCTTCCGTCATATAGGTTCTTATTTATACATTACAATCACTTATCGACATACTTTGGTCGAAACCTAGGTGTCTAAAACCCTAGGTTAACTTGATCTGTATTTTCAGGGCTTCGCCAGCCTAACTTTCCTTTCTTCTCACGCGGTGCTCCAAAGCATCCAATGGTGGATTTTTTCACTTGCTGAGTTGTCCATGATCCTTCTTCCTTGTTGATCCATCATCCTCGATCTTCTTGGGCTTCACTCCATCTTTTCTTCTCTTTTTTTCACTTCGAATTAGTAATAGTCCCATGTCTTCCGCAAAGTTCTCATTTTTCTTTTTCTTCCTTGATCTTTGCTTGCTTCCATAACCAAGGGCCAACACTCTGTGTTTCTGATGGAGGTCCAGTTTGTCCTGATAAGTTGTTGAAAGATTTCATATTTTAGTCAATATGGATTGAATTTGAAAGGGGAAACTGGTCTATTGGGGGATCATTCCATATCGAGCCAAACAAGTGAGTGATCAGATTCACCTCTGATTCCAATCCATTGATGAAATTGAAAAGGGAGTGATGCAAAGGTTTCAAAGATAAAAAAAATGATCTAATATTTTTTCTAATTTGGCTTCACTTGTCCTCATGTTTCTCCAGGTGGGAATCATTTTTGGTGTAGCCACATCAATTATACCTTTTGATTCAATCAAATGTCTAAAATACACAGTTTGACTATCTGGGTGGGCATTAGCACCCCAACTTTCTGCTTCTCCCAAAGAGAAATTTAGGTCACCTCCAAAAATTGGTAGTTCAGTATTCAAAAGTATTTTTGTGAACAAGTTATCCTAGAAAGTATTTCTTTCTGAGTGTGGCCCATAAACGTTTATTAAGGTGAAGATTTTTTCAAAACCTTCCAAATGGAAGTCTCCTCCTAAAACATAATCCATTTCCCAGGAATTTTGGAGTTTTTCTTTTTGATTTCGCCATCCGAGTATTAGGCCCCCTGATCTGCCTTTTGGACTCTAGCCTAGGAAAGCCCAACCTGGGAGCAGGGTGGTGAGCAATTTTGTCACATCTTCTCCATCTAAGAGAGTTTCTTGTAGGAAGATGAAGTCTGGTTGGCTTGTGAGAACCAACATTTTTAGTGCAATTTTTTTGGGGGAACTTTCCAAACCCCTACAATTGTAGGTGAGGAATTTCATAAGGGAACCCTACCAAGGGTTTTCGCTGCTCTAAGTGCCCCAATAATTGATTTTTGTTGGCCAAAGGAAATATCAACCAAGGCTCTATATTGAGCCTTGTAGAGGTGGGATTTTCTTCCATGCCCCCTTTTTGTTTTATGGATATTAGGGTTTGGTCCCAAGCCCTTATGTTCTTAAATAGGTATGGAGACATTCTTGTTGCAGAGTTGGTATCTGATAATAGATTCTTCTGATTCTTCGGAGGAAGAGTCCTCAGATGGAGGGTGGGGTAGAGTATTGTTCTCCGGGTCTGGTAGGGGCATGGGGGGGGAAGAAAGGAGAAGAGGGGAGGGGTGGAGGGAGTAGGGGGAGAGGAGGAGAGGGGAGAGGTGTGAGTGTAGGGAGTGTGGGATACAGATCTCCATTCAACAAAATAAATCTAAAATCTTTTGAAAAACCAAAAGTTGGGTGGGAGATAGAGATGTGCATACCTAGAAAGTTGTCGACTAGAAAGTGAGGGATGGACTCTGAGCCTGCTTCTGATGTCTGTTTCTCCCTGTCAGCTTAATGTAGGAGCATCATTGGAAATCACACAGAGTAGAACCACTCAGCACATGGGAATCTTTCGGAATCTCAACACTGGCAATTACAACACATAATTTTGAAGTACACCTGAACTTCAGTGCCGAAAAAATATTTGAGGCTTGCATGAATGATTACAAGAAAAGTGGGAGTTTCCACTCCGAATTTGGACTGTGACTAATCCAAGATAGTCATAGGATATTCTTAGAGTAGACAAGTAGTCAGGGGGAACCCTAAGAACCCTCTGAGTTAAATAGATCTTTTGTAAGCCCAAATGAGGTTGGTTGCATATGGTTGTAAGCTGATTGCATGTAGTTGTAAGTTGATTGTTGATAGTTGCAAATAAATGCCAGTTCATAGGAGAATTTTGAGTTTTACAATTTTTGTGTGGATTACAGTTGTAACCATTTTCTCTTTTGAATAGAACAAAGGAAAATTGATCCAATGTGTGGCATGGATAATGTTTGCAATTCTTTGTCGTTATGCTTTCATAAGTGAATGAGTGATTTCCATTGTGAGTGGATGGAACTATGAATGCTAGGATAATTCTCAATTGTTTCTCTTCTATCGAGTGGTGCAAGGTGTGCACACATAATGCAAGGAGTGAATTGACGGGATATGTTTCGATTCAAAATATCAAAAGAGATAACATGAGATTTTTCTTTTCAAGGAGTGCAAAGCGACTACTACAAGGTGTGCATAGTCATCCGAAGGAACTCAAACCTATGTAAGGATTTGTTTTAGAGTGCGTGCATAGAGACAAAAGGAGAACGCCAAGAGGGTAAGATGAATTTCTCTTAGAGAAATCTTCCGAATCTGAGTTATCAAAATCCCTTGGAATGCAAGGAGTGCGCAAGATTTCGAAGTCTTCACAAAGACCAAGCTCAAGAGAAATAACGCTTCTCATAAGTGTTAATGAATTCCAATACTCAGACTCGTAGGAGGAGCGAAGGTTTGGAACATTTGAACACTTAGAAATTCTCTAAGACAAGAAAGATCAGAAGCTTGAGAGGAGGAGAAACATAGACCATTGGATCGTAGCATGAGAGATCAATAGTCATCCGATCTTGCCAAGGTGCGCGAGCTTTAACACTTCACACTCAAAAAACCCCATCAAAGTTTGAGATCTGAGACTCCCAAAGACCGAAGTGTCAGAGGAGATCTGGACCATTGATCTAGAAAAGGACGCATGGCACAAGATTATGAGCTCTGGGTGAAGTCACTATGGAAGAACGCAGAGGACGAGAGCCTGATATCAATGAATCCCAGAGAACTGAAGAACCGAGAGTCGTTGATATGTCGATGGACACTAGTCAACAGATCGTGTACTCTGATAAAATCGTTGTGGGAATTTCAATTTGAGAACTGATATCACCGAACCCCGAAGTCCAGAAGTCTCGAAGTGATTCGTAGTCATTAGATCCAGAGGAGACGTGTCATGAATCCATGGACTCCGGGTAAAGTCTTGAAGTGAATCTGAGACATTAGATCTAGAGGAGGTGTGGTGAAGATCCAATAACTCTAGGTGAAGACCTAAAGTGATCCTCGATCATCAGATCGGGAGGACACGTGTCGATGGATCATCAACTCTGGATAAAATCCATTGAAGGAAGAGAAAGATTTGATATTTGAAATCTCTGGAGTCTGAAGACCCACAAAGATCATAACCGTTGATCTGAAGGGACAGGTGTCAGCATATCTTTTGTTTCAGAAGATTTCCCTGCAAAGGAAACCAAGATTTGAGATTTGAGAATTCTAGAGCCCGGAATTCTGAATCGACAACAGCTGTCGATATGAAAGAAGAAACCTAGACCGTTGATATGTAAGAGGAAATATCAGTTGCCCATTCTCCAGCACCATCAAGATCATGATATCAATGGTCACTCTGCATTGTGGGGGTGTGATTTGTGCAAACTTTAATGTATTTAGAGCGGCCTGCAATCGAAAATGCGATTTCTCCCAAGGGACACGTGGGGACTCCAGGTGAATTGCAGGCCAAAAAGTAGTTTGGTCCCAAACCACTTTTGGTTGTGCCACAATCACGTGGTCACGTCAAGGGGTTTCCTAAGGTCGTATCTATGAAGGGGGCTGAGAGAAAAGGCATGAACATTACATTCTAAGGTTTTGCAGAGCATGAGAGGAAAGGTTGTGGGTGTTGTGAAGCTTGTGTAAGGAGTCGAGAGGGCACGCGGTTAACATAGAAATAAACGAGTGAGGTTTCAAAGATTCAACTGACTCAAGAACTTGAAGATCTTGACCGGGAGGTCGTGCAATCCTTAGAAGAGAAAGGGGG
The DNA here is from genome assembly GCA_000966675.3 of Picea glauca. NCBI lineage: Eukaryota > Viridiplantae > Streptophyta > Pinopsida > Pinales > Pinaceae > Picea > Picea glauca. The sequence goes on along the minus strand of JZKD02S1676443.1, from coordinate 50,076 downwards.
GGAGGGTGGCTGCATCAAGTGGTATCATAGATGAAGTTTTTCTTACAGAAGGCAGGAAAAATGAGAGGATATAAAAAGAAATTGAATTTGTACTCTATGTGTGACATAAAGTTAACATAATGCCGCCAATGAGATGAGGAGATCAACCTTTAGTCAATCAAGTTGTAGAAACGGAAATGTGAGAACTTTGTGCAAGATTAGAGGTGATGGAGGCAATGCAAAGAAGAGTACCTGATACAGGAAACATCAACGATGCAGAGAGAGAGAGAGGAAGTTGTGGACGAGAATGTTGTTGAAGAAGCCATAAGAAAGGATGTTGTCGAAGAACACTTTCTAAGAGTAGTTTCTATATTGGGAGGTAGAGCCAAGATAGAATTCCCAATGAATGAAGGAAACCCAGATGCTGAAGAGATGCTAGATTGGATAAGATCCATGGAAAAACATTTCGACTATGAAGAGGTCGATGAAGAGAAAAGAGTGAAATAGGCTGTCACCAGGCTAAAAGGAAATGCAACATTGTGGTGGGATGAACTGCAGGCTGAGAGGAGAAGCAAGGAAAAAATAAGATAAAGTGTTGGGACAGAATGGTAGCCAATTTGAAGGCTAAGTTCATGCCCAAGGATTATTAAATCAATCTGTTCAGCAAGATGCAAAACCTGAGACAGAAGGGGATGACAATTAAGGAGTACAAAGAGGAGTTCTACAAGATGAACATCATAACTGGAAAAAGGGAGAGAGATGAAGAAAAAATTGTGAGATATATAAATGGCCTGAGATATGAAATCTAGGATGAGCTCAGCATGATGTCAGTAAGGACAGTGGAGGATGCCTATCAACTTTCACTAAAGGTAGAGGAGAAGTTTGCTAGAAAACAAAGCCAGTGAGGGAGAGGTAAAATCCTAGCCTAAACAAAAGAAAGGGAGTTAACCATGATAGAGAACATAAGTCTAAGGATGAAGCTGAAAAACCACACAATCACTCGGAAAGAGGGGAAAATTCCTGAGGAAGACAAGGTGGTGGAAGAAATTCTTCCAGAGGAAGAGGAAGAAGAGGAGGAGGAGACATAAGATGTTATGCTTATGGAAAGACATGACACATATCTTGGGATTGTCCCGAGAAGAAGAAATAAGGAGGAGGTGAAGCTCACATTTTGGAAGCACAATGAAGAGATGTTGAAGCAGAAGGAGAAGAGGATGGAAGATCCCTGATGTTGAGGAAGGTTCTCTTAAAACTAGAGGTAGAATTCGAAAATACAGTACAGAGGAACAATATCTTCAGAACAACTTACAGGACTAAAGAATGAGTATGAATAGTGATAATCGACAGTGGGAGCAGTGATAACTTAGTATCCATGGAGATGGTGGAGAAATTGGAGCTGGAGACAACTGCACATCCAAAGCCATACAAAGTCTCATGGTTGCAGAAAGGACACCAGGTAATGGTTACTAAATAATTCTTGGTTGAATTTAAGATAGGAGGATATAGAGATGAAATTCTATGTGATGTAATTCCCATGGATGTATGCCATATTTTTTTGGGAAGAACACGACTGTTTGATAGGAATGTCATTCATGATGGGAGGAAAAATACATACACCCTGGAGAAGAATAGTAGAACACACATGTTTCTTCCAATAAAGGAGAAGAGAGTGAAAGCGAAGTCCAAAACAAGCATACTTATCATGAGTGGGAAGGAACTCTTGAAAGAAGTCAAGGAAGAACAGGAGATGCAATTCACTGTGGTGAGGAAACCCTGAGTTATACTTACAAGTACATTGATGGATGATTTGCTTGAAGAAGTTCAGGAATTGCTGGAAAATTTCATAGACATAGTGGTGGATGGGATGCCTAGCTCATTACCACCCGTTAGAATTATCAACCACTATATTGACTTGATACCAGGAGCAAGTCTTCAAAACAAAGAAACATATAGATTGACACCTCGAGAGAACGAGGAAGTGAAGAACCAAGTCCAGGAATTGTTAGACAAGGGTTTGGTCAGAGAGAGCTTGAGTCCATGTGTAGTACCAATTGTGTTAATCCCAAAGAAGGATGGAGGATGGAGAATGTGAATAGAATCAAGAGACATTAACAAGATCACCATTAGGTAGAGATTTCCTACACCAAGAATGGATGATTTAGTGAACTTCTTAAGTGGAGAAAATTTCTTTTCCAAAATAGATTTGAAAAATGGATATCACTAGATCAGGATGAGAGAAGGTGATGAATGTAAGATCACCTTTAAGACAAATGAAGGTTTGTATGAGTGGCTTGTTATGCCATTTGGCTTGAAAAATTCCCTGAGTACTTTTATGAGGCTGATGAATGAAATACTGAAAGATTTCATTGGCAAGTTTGTGGTTGTGTATATGGATGATATACTAATCTTTAGCAAGACTAAAGAAGATCATTTGAGGCACCTGGCATTTGTGATGAGGAGGCTACAACAGGAGAATTTGTTGATAAATCTAAAGAAGTCCTCTTTTATGAAGACAAACTCATTTACTTGGGTTTTGTGATCTCTTCAAATGAATTGAAGATGGATCTAGAGAAGGTGAAAGCAATCAAATAATGGTTGCCACCAAGGAGTATGTTTGAGGTAAGGAGGTTTCATGGATTGGCAAGTTTCTATAGGAACTTCACTAGATACTTCAGTGGGATTTGTGAACCAATGATGGATACAGTGAAGAATAAGCATAAGTATTTTAAATGGAAAGAGGAGGTCGAAAGGAGCTTCAATATACTGAAGGAGAAAAACACAGAATGACCAATTCTGGTCTTACCAAATTTTGAAAAGGCATTTCAGGTGAGGTGTGATGCAAGTGGAGTCGCAATAGGAGAATTTTTTAGTCAAGATAATAGACTTGTTGCCTATTTCAGTGAGATGATGAATGAGACCAAGAGAAAATACTCCATGTATGACAAGGAGTTCTATGCCATAATTCAAGACTTGAAGAAATGGAGACATTATCTTGTCCCACAAGAATTTGTCTTGTATAGCGATAACCGGGCTTTACAATTCATAACGAGGCACGAAAATTTGAATCAGAGACATGAAAAGTGGGTTGAGTTTATGCAAAATTTTACTTTTGTCATAAATTATATCACTAGGAATGCTAACAAAGTTGTTGATGCATTAAGAAGGAGATGCTTGATCATGTAGGAATTCCAGGTGAAGACCTTGGGGTTTGAACACCTTAAGGAAATGTATTATGATGATACAGATTTCAAGGAAGCATATGAAGCATGTACAAATCCTGTGATGAGAGATATAAGACAATGGACATAGTACATGATTCAAGAGGGATTGTTGTTCAAGGGAAATCAGTTGTTCAAGAGGGATAACCTTTTGAAAGAAAAACATAGTGGAGGATTGGCTGGACATTTCGACCATGATAAAAAAAATTCACAGTTGATAAGTTCATACTATTGGCCAAGTATGAGAACATAAGTGATAATGTTTTTGAATATATGTAGAATCTACCAACATGCAAAAGGAAAAAGACAGAACACTAGATTGTATCAACCATTGCCAATACCAAAGAGTCCTTGGGATGCAATAAGCATTGATTTTGTGTTGGGACTACCAAGAATGCAAAAAGGATTTGATTCCATATTTGTGGTAGTGGATAGATTTTTGAATATGGAACACTTTATCCCATGCCAGAAGAGAAGTGATGCAATACATGTTGCAAATATGTTTTTCAAGGAAGTTGTAAGACTTCACGGCCTACCCAGAAGCATTATCTCGGACAGAGACAAAACATTTGTTGGTCACTTTTGGAAAACACTATGGAAGAAGTTGGGGACATAATTGTCCTTCAGCTCATCTTATCACCCTCACACATATGGACAAATTGAGGTGGTAAACAAAAGTTTTGGAAACTTATTGAGGAGTTTGGTCACCGAGCACCATAATAAGTGGGATCAGATTCTGTCGCAAAAATAATTTTCATACAATGAATCACCAAACAGGAGCAATGGAAATAGCTCATTCCAAATATTGTATGGAATGCAACCCAGGGGAGTGTATGAGTTGAGATACTTGGAACAGAGTGAGATCAGGAGCACTGGAACAAAATATTTTGCTGTTAAAATGTAGAGGCTCCATAGCCAAATCAGAGGATAGATGCAGATTTGTAACCTAGATTTGATCAACAACATAGAGAACTTCAATTTGAAGTAGGAGATTAGGTTCTAGAACATCTCAGGAAAGAGAGGTTCCCTAGGGGAACATATAAAAAATTAAATATGAAGAAGATAAGACCATGTAAGATCTTGAGGAAGTTTGATGCAAACATCTATGAGGTTGAGTTTCCAAATGGTGTGGGCATATCACCCATATTCAATGTCTCGGAATTGTATCCTTACAGGGAAGATGACACATAGGGATCAGAAGATCAAGAGAAGATTCAATGGGAAAAGCAAATTCCCATAGAAGAAAAACCACAGATGGAGAAGGTCGTTGATTAGAGGATTGGCAAGAAGACCAGAAGAAAGACCTATTTCAAATATATGGTCAAATGGAAGGGACACCTAATAGAATATGTTAGTTGGGAAAATGAAGCTACTATCCAAAAGCATGGGATTCAAGTACAGGATATCATGGAAAGGAGTCCATGAATTTTTGTTAAGGGGAGTATGATGCAGGAGCATCGTTGGCAAGAATGCAGAGAAGAACCACTCAACGCATGGGAATATTTTTGAATCTCAACGCTGGAAGTTACAGTGCATAATTTTGAAGTACGCCTGAACTTCATCGCTGGAAAAATATTTGAGGCACACATGAATGATTACGAGCGAAGTGGGAGTTTCCACTCTAGGTCTGGACTGCGACTGGTCCAAGATAGTCGTAGGATAGTCTTAGAGTAGACATGTAGTCAGGGGGGACCCTAAGAAACCTTTGAGTTAAATAGATGTTTTGTAAGCCCAAATGAGGCTAGTTGCATATGGATGTAAGATGATTGCATGTAAGCTATAAGTTGATTGCAGATAGCTACAATTATATGCCACTTCATAGGAGAATTCTGAGTTTTACAGTTTTTGTGTTGATTACAGTTGTACTCATTTTCTCTTTGGAATAGAATAGAGGAAAATTGATCCAATCTGTGGTGTGGATAATGTTTGCAATTCTTTGTTGTTATGCTTTCATGAGAGAATGAGTGATTTCCATTGTGAGTGGATAGAAATGTGAATGTTAGGACAATTCTCAATCATTTCTTTTCTATCGAGTGGTGCAATGTGTGCACACAGAATGCAAGGAGTGCATTGACGAGATCTGTTTCGATTCCAAAGATCAGAAGATATAACATGAGATTTTCCTTTGCAAGGAGTGCAAAGTGACTACTGCAAGGTGTGCATAGTATTCTGGAGGAACTCGAACCTACGTAAGGATATGTTTCAGAGTACATGCACAGAGACAAAAGGAGAACACCAGGAGGGTGAGAGGAATTTATCTTAGAGAAATATTTCAAATCTGAGTTATCAAAATCCCCTAAAACACAAGGAGTGTGCAAGATTTAGAAGTCTTCACAAAGACCAAGATCAGGAAAAATAACACTTCTCATAAGTGTTAACGAAGTCCAAGACTCAGACTTGTAGTAGGAGCGAAGGTTCAGAACCTTCAAACACTTAGAAATTTTCTAATACAAGAATGATCAAAATCTCGGGAGGAGGAGCAATAGAGACCATTGGATCGTAGCATGAGAGATCAATAGCCATATGATATTTCCAAGGTGCGCGAGCTTTAACACTTCGCATTCATGAAACCCCATCGATGTTTGAGATTTGAGACTCTCGAAGATCGAAGTGTCAAAGGAGATATGGACTATTGATCCAGAAAAGGACGTGTGGCGTGAGATTATGAGCTTCGGGTGAATTCACTTCGAAATAATGTGAAGGATGAGAGATTAATATCATCGAAGCCTAGAGAGACGAAGAACCGAGAGCCATCGATTTGTTGGTGGACACTTGTCAGCAGATCATGCACTCTGGGAAAATTGTCATGGGATTTTTAGTTTGAGAACTAAGATCGCCAAACACCGAAGTCCTGAAGTCCCAAAGTGATTCATAGTTATCGGATCTAGAGGAGACGTGTCGTGAATCTGTATACTACAGGTAAAGTACCGAAGTGAATCTGAGCCATTAGATTTGGAGGAAGTGTGGCGAAGATTCGAGAAATTTGGGTGAAGATCCAAAGTGATCCTCGACCATCAGATCGAGAGAAAACGTGTCGGTGGATCACCGACACCGGATAAAATCCATTGAAGGAAGAGTGAGATTTGAGATTTGAAATCTTCGGAGTCCAAATACCTGTAGATATCACAACCGTTGATCCAAAGGGATAGGTGTTAGTAGATATTTCATTCTATAATATTTCCCTGTGAAGGAAACCAAGATTTTAAATTTTAGAATTTCGAAGCCCAAAATTACGAATCGACAATAGTCGTCGATCTAAGAGAAGAAAATTGGACCGTTGATCTGTAAGAGGAAATATCGGTCACTCGTTCACCACCACCATCAAGATCGTGAGATCAACGGTCACTCTGCATTGCAAGAGTGTGATTTGCGCTAACTTTAATGTATTGAGAGCGGGCCGCAATCCAAATCGCAGTTTCATCCAAGGGACACGTCAGGACTCTTGGTGAATTGCGGGCCAAAAAGTAGTTTGGTCCCAAACCACTTGTGCATTCATCACAATCGCATGGTCACATGAAGGGGTCACCTAAGGTCATATCTGCAGAGGGGGCTGAGAGAAAAGGCGTGAACATTACATTATGAGGTTTTGCAGAGAACGAGAGGAAAGCTTGTGGGCATTGTGAAGCCCGTGCAAGGAGCCGAGAGGGTTTTTGGTTAACAAAAAATGAAACTTGTGAGGTTTCAAAGATTCAATTGACTCAAGAACTTGAAGATATTATCTGGGAGCTCGTGCAACCCTTAGGAGAGAAATGAGGGGGGACTGCATCACAGCTAGAACTATTGCCATTCTGTTTCCTTCTTGTAGGGAAGGAGATTCTACTTCTTCAGTCCTTGATGCTTCATGTTCATTTGTGTTGCCTCCTATAAAATATTCCTTAGAGGGGGAGCTGGTGTCTTTGTAGATCGACGTCTTTCTATTCCTATGATTATCTATAATTGGCCGACAATTTCCTTGTCCTCTCGAGTTGTAGTTGCAGTGCTTTATGATATGACTGTATTCATGACATATTCTACAGTGGAAGGGAATTCCTTCGTAATCGAGAATTTGTACCCTAGTTCTCCCTAGATCTATTAATTTTAGGAATTATTTTAGTCCCTCTCTAACATTTAGAAGGACTAGGATCCTTGCTACCACCATTTCCCCTATATCAAGAAAACTCATATCTGCAGTTATGAAATATCTCAGATGATTCCTGATGGCTTGGAAGCACTTTTCGTTCCAGAGATGTGGGGGGATTCCCAGTAGTATGACCCAAATGGGGATGGATTCCAATCTCTTATTTTCCACATCGAAGGTGGGGTTCCATAGCTTTAGGAAAATAAGGGAGGAGTCTACGAACTAGATTTTTTGTAGGACCAAATAAGCCTGGGAGTTTTCAGTGAAAGTAAGCATGAACCAACGTCTTGAAAGCCGATTGATTTTTGGTGCAGATTATAGATTTGATTCCAGTTTGAAGATGCCCAAATTTTTAGCAAATTTTCACTGAATTTGTGTCCATATGCTTTCCTAATGATGGTTTTGTCTTCCATTCCTGTCACTCCTACTATGGTTAGGTCGTCCCCCAAAGTGAAATTTTGGCTTGTGGAGGAGGATCCTACGCATTTGTTGTGCTTCTGGTGTCTTGTTCTATTGGCTCCCTTACGAGGGAGAGAGTTTTGGAATTGTGTTGCATTTGTTGTTTCCCCTCCAAAGACATTGACCCACTCACTGGAATTTGTTGGATGCAGGTTTGCTGAGATAAACCCTTCATCCGTCGTAAGAGTGTGGTCCTGAAAGTAGCACTATTCTTCGAAAGAGTAGGGGTGGGTCAGGATCATGCCTTGTTTCGAAGGAGGCCAGTCTGTGGTAGTCTGAGCTTGGGGGGAGAACCCAATCCTAGAAGAGGTGGTATGAAAATAATTTGTTACAGAGTGGGGGAGAGAGGAAATCTTGGGATTGCGGGGTTTGGTGAGGACTAGGAGAAGATGGAGGGGGGGGGAGGTGAGGGGAAGAATGTGAAGTGAAGGGGAGAAAAGAATTGTGTAAGGGAAGGAGGAGGGGAGTTGAGTCACGGATTGGGTGGGACTTACCTATTTTTGTGGAGATAAAACCCAGAGGAATCCTCCACCTCCTAGCCAAGAGCGGTTGGCTTAATCCTGTTCCAGAAAAATCCTAGAGAATCTTGAGATCTGAGAAAAAAAGTATTCCCGTGAGGTCGGCGGTGTAAACCCATCTGTCTGATCAGAGAGAAATTGGTCTTGACTTCCAACTGTCAAATGATAGGGAAGCGATTCTCCAGGGTCAGGAGAATAGTCCACCACGTCATTATAGCCTGCCATGTTTTTTGTGTGGCTGAAAGAGGTGTTCCCCAGAAAAAAACTATGTTCTAGCTATTGCTGTAAAAAAACCAAGCAAGAAAAGAAAGAGAGAAAACCACGGGTGGTATAGCTTCGACTGCTCCGAGGCTTGGGAAGGGGTCAGGAAATCCGTCAAGTGAACTGAGGGGAAATCAGGGTTACGACTACAGGAGGGTGTGGGATTGGGAGACCAGTCAGAGGGAGAGAGGGTTAGGTGGGACAGGAGGCTCATGACCACAGTAGGCAGCCCGTAGCCTCTGGAGTTGTTGGATCGCAAAGCTCCATCTTCCAAATTCATCAATTCCTATTTATACATGACATTAATGCAATAATGTATTATTAATTTATTAATATGTTAATAATTTATTGCTACTTTATTAATGTATTTATACTTTATTAATTTTTTAATGTATAAATACTTTCTTAATATATTAATTAATAATGTATTAGTGTACTGATTAATTAATASATTACAACATCATTAATGTATTGATATTTTATTAATTTTTTAATGTATTAATATATTAACATGGTTTTTATTAATTCATTTAATGTATTAAAATTATTTTTTTATATATTATTACTAATTTAATATTAATATATTATTTTTTAATGTATTATTACTTTATCATTGTATTAATTAATAATGTATAAATATATAAATTAATTAATATTAACACTTTATTACTATGTAATAATGTATTAATTAATGCATTATTTTTCTTTTTTATCTAAGTTATTATTTTTCCAAATATGAAAATGGATTTTAAATATATAATTATTCTTTTTAAGGTTACGATTTTTCTATAGATACACTTCCATGTTACCTATGAAGAGAGATGTATAATTATTTTGAAGTTGGATAGAACTTTATGAGTTCCAAATCTATTTTTTTTACTTAGGTTTAAGGGATTTACCATAGATAGACTTTTATGGTACCTTTGTATAGAGATATCTAAGTCCTTTTAAGTTGAACAAAACTTTATGAGTTTTGTTTTTCCTTCTAAACTATTAACATAGAAACAACTATATTGTCTAAACGTGACAAATATAGCCTCGTTATTGCAATGTCATGAACATAGTCTCCTCGTCACAATTTTATGCAAATATCATGTAGTCATAATGTAACAAACAATTCCAAATGTCACTATCTGAATTTCATCCATAGTCTTGATCAACCATGGCCATGGCCAACCATAGTCACCTATGGACAACGACTACCAAACATAGTTAATCATTGTCAACCATGATCAACCACTGTGAATCATGGTCATGATTAACCAAGGTTAACTATAGTGAAGGTCTACGAAATTTAACCATGGAGAAGGTCTACGGAAGTTACCCATGGCCATCGTCAACCATAATTAACCATGATCATGGTAATCGAAGGTCAACCACAATTAACCATGGTCAAGGTCAACCATAAGGATCGATGGTCATGGTCACCGTAATTAACCATGTCAATTATAGTGAACCTTTCCTTCCCAAAGTCAGCCAAGGTCTACCAACGTTAACTATAAGAAACAATGGTCATGGTCAACCATAGTCAACCACAACCATTGTCAATTGATCTATTAATATATTAATACTTTAATAATGTATTATTATGTTAATATTTTATTTATTAAGGTATTGATACTTTAATAATGTATTTATTAATGTATTATTACTTTATTAATGTATTATTTATGTATTACTTATTGTATTTATACTTTAACAATGTATTGTGGGATGTGTGGTGCATCTAGAGGTATATGGACAACGGATGGGTATCGACTACGTGTCACACGAGTACGATAACTGCGAGTTGTCGATTCCCCAACATAAAAAAAAAATGTATCAATTAATTAATAAGTTACATTCATGTAAATTAATACTTTAATTTATACATTACATTAATGCAATAATTCGATATTAATGTATGAATACTTTAATAATGTATTTATAATTTATTCATGTTTTAATGTATTAATACTTTAATATTGTTCTTATTAATCCATTTAATGTATTTTTTATACATTATTCTTGCACTAATGTATTATTAATATATTATTTTTTGGTGTATTAATATTTTATCAATATATTAATTAATAATGCATAAATAGATTAATTAATTAATAACTTATATTATACATTAATTTAATACTTATTTAATATCTTACTTTATACATTAATATAAATTAATACTTTAATTTATACATTACATTAATGTAATAATGTATTAATATTTTCTTGATGTTTTAATGTATTCATGTACTTTAGTAATGTCTTAATTAAAATTGTATGAATTAATTAAATTAATACATAACAATGTACATTAATTTTATTAGTCTATTAATACTATAGTACTTTGACAATGTATTAATATTGTTACATTATATATTAATGTATTAATACTTCAATTATAAATTATAATAATGTAATACTTTATTATTGTATTAATACTTTAATATACATTAGTACTTTACTAAACATTACATAATGTATTACTATTTTATTCATGTATTACTTTATTAATGTATTTATATTTTATTAATATATTAATACTTTCATAATTTAGTTACACATGTATTGTATTATTAATGTTTAAATTTATTTGTGTATTAATACTTTAGCACTAAATTAATTAATAATGTATTAGTGTATTAATTAATTAATAATTTACATTATTATTATATATTATATTAATGTAATACATTAAGTTAAAATATTAATAGACTATTAATTTATATACATTAATATCATAAATTAATGTATTACATTAATACATTATTATTATATATTTCATTAATGTATTAGTTAATTAATACATTAATTTCGAGGTTAATTGCCGAATAATCCACAGTTGGTGTCATTTTTGTCATCGACGTTTCGAATCCGAATCGGGATTCATCATCAGGATTAATCGTAAGTTACAAAGCTTGTTGATCTTCATCAATTAATAGTAGATGCAGGACCGTTTCAAGATTTGTAATTAGGTCGGCTAGTTGTAACGTTCTATTTCTAAAACTGAAGAAAATTTAATTCAATATGCTCTTAACCACTAGACCCATTCAAATTATAAATAAAAATTAAGGTAAAATATTACTTTTTATTTAATAAACACTTTTTAATTAATTTAAAAGTAATTACACTTTTAATATCGATAAAAAAAACTGTCTATATAATTTTAAAGTTAAAATTTTGAAGTTTGTATAAGATATATGATAATTATGGATTGAAAATAGAAATGTGTTAGTTTCTTAAACTAGGTAAAAAATTATATTTCAGAATAATTGATATATTAATATAGGAGATGGATCTAAAATGTTGTTACATTAAATGGTTCTTTTTTTATTTTTATGGCTTTACGTGTGAATGCCCAAGGCTCAAGTATGGGCATCTATGTGCTTATAAGAATATATAGAGGAGGGTCAATGACCTTTCCATTAAGTATGGGTATCCATGTGTTTGTTAAGAAGATAGAAAGGAGGGTCAATTATCCATTATCTTTTCATTCATGAAAATGAATCTTAAGGTTACACTTTTAATTATTTTTCAAGTGGGCATAAGTTAATGATGGATGTTCAATCATGGATTTACAGGGGTTATATACGTGGGTGGGTGCAAGTTAATGATGCATGGTTTTTCATGATGAATTAGTGGCAATTCAAACATGGAAAAACAACAAGTTATTAACTTGGAGGGATGATTAGAGGTACTTGCTTAATGATTTTGAATATGGTGTAAAAAGATGAAATGTAGGGAATTGAATTAATTTTTCGATTATATCATTTTTATCTATGGGATTTTTGTATCACTATGTGAAATCTGAGTTTTTCTAATAGTGGTATGTTGTTTTTCATGGAAAATATAATGCATATGTTTTTGTTACTGTAGGTGTTGAGTACCTAAATGATGGAATTTTCTTAAAAACAATTATAGAATTGTAGAGAACACATTATTCTTTTGTAGGGATATAAGGAGAAATTATATTATTCAACCATTCTCATGTGTTACACTCTAATATACAATTGGTCCCTTATATAATGACAGGTTTAACAACTATTTCATAATTAGGTGTTTCGTTCAATCCAATTGCATAAATATCTCAATAACTCTTTCCACAATTTCTCATGAATCTCTTAACAAATCTTCATCCCTAACTTCTCTCATTTATTCTCATCTCCAATTCATAAATAAACTTATAGAATTAGTCTACCTCATCATTTAATTTATTTATGAATCTCTTAACAAATATTCATCCCTAACTTCTCTCATTTCTCCTCATTTAATTCATACATAGACTTATAGAATTAGTCTACCTCATCATTTAATTTATTTATTAAACATCACAAGTAGGATTTATTCTTTCATACTCCCTTTTAATGAGTACTTGTGATTTCAAAAATCCTTTTTCAACTTTCCTTTGAATTGGTCCCATCTCTATCTTATTTGTCTTTGATTTTGTTTCTCTTAGTATTCATCTTTGGTCTTCAATGATATTTGGTCTTATTCATTCTTTGTCCTCAATATTCTCAATTTTTCATATTGTACCTGGAAACATAGACATTGTTGAAGTCCATATTAAAAAATTATTGACTAGAACACATAGGTCACCAATTGTTATATCTTTGCATGTTCTCTAGGAAACCTGTAATATCCCCCAAAATAATTAATTATTAAAGTATGTATGCACTTAGGAATAAATTTTTGTTTTTGGCAAATTCGTATTTGGAAAAGTATTGTCATTTATGGAAAATCTGAATTTGGAATTTAATTATATGTAATTAATTATTTTGACTGTTGGGAAAGATTTGATTTTCCCAACCAACTCTTTGAGTGTGACACATGTAAAAGAAAAATCTTTTATATTAATTGCTGAAGGACAAATGGAACAGCTAGGTTGAAATCAGTTGACCATGATTCCATGAGTGGGGAACAGACTTGAACTACCTTAGGGATGAATTTTACAAGTGACAAATGAGGAATTAAACCACTAGAGCCCCTGAAAATCAGAGATTTGTAAAGCTACAAAAATTCCCAAGGAGGGAAAAAGACCTAGGCACAATATGCTCATGATATACAACACATGGGAGGAGGCAGGACGATGCTCAGTATGTTGGAGAAATGATATCACTTGTTGTTATGAACACTATTTGGAGTGTGAGGCAAGGGGATTTTCTGATCTGAAAGGAGGACTGTAAAAAAATAGGATCATTGGAATTTTCCCTTATTGACCTATGGTTAGGCTAGGGGGTGAAAAAAGAAAGTAGTTTGGATGTTCTGTTCTATGGTTGGGTGGAACTTGGTTGTTCCATTTGTGTTCCAACATCTTATCCAGATATGTACATCTACTTCTTTCCTTGTTGAATGTCTTTTTTAATTAATAGTCGACAGAATGAAATGGTTATAGGTCAATTTCCTTAGAGGTTGATTATATTCACAGAGTAAAGATAAGAAAGCTATTGAGAATTTTAATTGCTAGTGAAGTCGAGTTGTGTATATACGCATAGATAGTAAGATATGTCTATGTTGAACTAGGCATAAAGAATGTTAGAACTGTAGGTTGTATTCTGGGAAAATTATAAGTGAATATGTGCTTAAATAGAATATAGCTGTGTGTATTTCCATATATCCATGTAGATGTAGTTATGTACATAAATATACATGCAGAATACCATATCAGTGTCTGTACAGGTACAATAGAACAAAGATAAAGAAAATAATAGTTTTCCCTCTTTTTAAGAGAAATTACATTATATATATGCGATGGTCCATATACAATCAAAGATTCAATATTCTATATAACACATGCTATCATAGTTGTTTTAATCGAATTGTATTCAAAATGGGGTTTCCCTTTTACAATTTGTTTATTCCATTGAAGAATTAAAATACAAATAACCAGTTTATCCATGGAACCTTGGTTCAAAGTTATCATGGTAGAGTACCCTAGGGTGAGAAGCATGTACAATTAATAAACAAAACCTGAGAAGTTTAAAATTAAATGTCGAGATTTGGAACTCGAATACCTTTTGAGTAAGGTGATCCCTTGGATCCATTTTCCTCGGAGTGATTCAATCTTGCAATGGGAAAATCAACAGAATTTAGTAAACGATGCTAAGAAATCAAACAAAATTAAATATTACAGATTCAACAAATGAATAATACTTAGCTTGTATCTGGCATGAATGTGATTTCTCCACCAGAGTTGAAGAAATGACCCGCCTACAGTCTGAAGGGGAGGAGTGGACCCAACAACGGTTGATGGGTACCCTCATAAGGAAAACAGGGCCCCATCATTAATTTGATAACTGGAAGGAATCTAACTGATGACTCCAAAATGTAAACACATGATTAAACATCGCTAAACATTTAAATATTTTCATAACCAAAACAATAAAGTTCACACAATATAGTCACATGTCCCACAGAGGCACATACTTCCCAATTCGGGACTACAGACAAGGTTGTAGAACATTATTTCCATAGATATAAAACTTACGAGTTGCTAATTAAAAACTCAGATAAGAACACAAGCATAAAATGAACTTAAAATACACAATTTTGAACCTATTGTAATCTTTCATTCCGTTAAAGACATTCTGTCCAATGGAAGATAATTAGATGGGGTTTTGAATACTTCATTTGCTATTTTCCTTATGTGAAAGAAGTACAAACAGACAATTTTAAACACAGATTTCCAGAACAAAGAACTTAGGGTAAATCTTTAAATGAAGTATAAATTCTGGGAAACTTACACACATAGGAAGTCTTATGACTTTAACAATTCTTGTATAAGTATGAAAAATGTGAATAAAATTAGAGGAAATCTCACAAACCATCTACTAAAATTTACGTATGAGTAAGAAAACCTTACTGCCTACATAAGAAATGTTTTATGAATATACACCATGTAAATTGATGGTGAAATAAATCACCATAAGTTTCAGGATGTGTACCCTTTTTTTTAAGAGCCTATAGTTCGAGGATTCATGATATCCTCGCCTCTTTATGAATTCATGAGATATATGACATAATAAACAAGAAATAATGATATATAGTTTATACATACAAACATCATAAGTAGATTTAAGAATCACTATATAAACCTGGGAAGTTTTAACCACAAGATTTTCAGGCAATAGGTATGCAGTGAATAACTGAAACAAAAAATACAAGCATAAATGATAAGGACAATATGGAGGTTACGGTCTAATTTTCTTGCCAACAAAACCCTAATATTATTACAGGACTATTCTCAAACCAAGAGGCTAAACCATCTGTGTAAATTTCATACAATTCCCCAATGAAAACCATGGGAAGAGGGTGGTTACACTCACAAGAAGGACTAGTATCGTAAACCGCCACGAGTTACACAATGGGGATTTATTACACAGAGTATGGATGGAAATGTATTCAGATATTTAAATGACAAAAAATAAGAGGACCTCAAATCGAAAGACATAAGGGATAGTTACAGAGGAAGTCACAGAACTCGACTAACATTTACCAAACTACCACCCTATTACAGGATAACATAAGTGATAGGGTTTTTTTTAGCTTACCTGGTGTCAGAGGAAGACTAGTTGGTCACGCATCTTCATTTTCCTTATGTAGAGCAGGACCGCTCCTAGGTGCCAAACATACACATAGAGAAACGTTACAGGGTTTAACACTAGGTGTTTTGAAAAATGCACAGATCCAAAGGAAAAATGATGCATTAGTTACCCAGGAAGCCTTTGTAGTGCAGAGTAATGGAGAGGGGATGTTCGGGTACTTTGGCCATGTGAATAAATGCATATGGTAGGTCCACATTGGACATGATAACCTAGTATTCAGTACGTTGCAGAACCCTCATAACTATTGACCAGAGAATTGATGTGTTTACAGACAGTCTTAACTTTCTTTTGACCTAACTCCCTTAATTGCATTTTAGTGCTAAGCCCTATCACCAAGTCGGGTGGGCTTTCATACTGGATAGTTAATATTTAGGGTTGGATTTAATGCGCTACCAGGCTTAGGGTTACGACCTATCATGCATAATGGGATTATAACCCCTTAAACACAAAAACCTTCGTTACCCAAGAAACCCTCTTGTTACAATTGGCGTACACTAAATTCGTTTAGTTACTATGTTAAAGTTTAACGAAAAATTGACAAGAATGAACATTGCATGTATTAATTAGAATGCGTATGCAATAAGGGTAAATATTGTAGTAAGTGTACATATATATCTATATCTATATCTATATATGTGTGTGTGTGTGTGTGTGTGTGTGTGTGTGTGTGTGTGTGTGTGAATAACGTTAAAATTCATATAAAGCATGTGATAATATATATCTACGATCTCAATGACATAAAATACCTTGTACGACTATATATGTATATACATTAGAATGATATTTATATATATATATATGGTAAGGTTTGTATATCCCACGACAACTCCAAACAATCTTGATACATGGGATATAAGAGTATAATAAAGGAGAAAAACTTAATATATGGGATCGTTTTGGGATA
>JZKD02S1676443.1:0-10008 GCA_000966675.3 Picea glauca | reverse complement strand
GTTTTCTTGACTTACTTACTGATAATGTCGGTTAATTGTTATGAATGTGTGAACCATGTTTCTTTTCCTTTGTACCATGAGATACCTTAACTTCGGGACGAAGTTTCCTGAAGGGGGGATGTATGTAACGACCTTGCTTAAATAAATGTATTGGACTATTAATTATAATTAATTTGATAATCTGATTGTCCTAAAATGTTAGCTAAACAATAATTATTTCTTAAATAATATTAACTAATTAATTATTATTAATTACTTGTTCATAACTGTCAATGATTAATTAATTATTAATTGACTCTTTAATTATGTGAGTAAAGAATTAATGGGGCTAATAATTTAATTTATTAAAAACTTACGTATATGGAGGGGATAACAAACATTAAATAAAATGATAAGAATCATTAAATAAAAGGACAAGACATTAAATAAGAGGATAAGATAATGAATGTAGGGATAAGGAAATTAATGAGGAGGAAAGGGCCGGTGAAGGAGGAATATGAAGGGAGGAGCCTTACGGGAAGGGGATCATCATTTTTTTGGGATGGGAAGCATTTTGGAGGGGGAGGAGGGTTC
Source organism: Picea glauca (assembly GCA_000966675.3). Lineage (NCBI taxonomy): Eukaryota > Viridiplantae > Streptophyta > Pinopsida > Pinales > Pinaceae > Picea > Picea glauca. The sequence continues at coordinate 9,435 of JZKD02S1676443.1, read as the reverse complement.
TGGTTTCTGGGCTTGGATTTTCTGGTTCTGTGGTGGAGTTCTACAGTCTTTGAGTATCACTGGAGGGGGCACCGGGTTGCTAGGGGTTTTGGGCACGGGGGCCAGGATTCCTTTCGGTTTCTTGGAGCTAGGGAGCCGAACAAGCTACTCCTAGTTGGCTGGGAGGTTAGTCGGTTTAGGCAGAGTTGGTCAGTGGCATCAAGATGGACAAGGCAGCAGTAGGAAGGAAAACAATATTAGTGGGAGTTTAGCATCAGACCAAGGTATTTTAATTTACGTATTTGTTTTATATATATTTAAGGAATATGAAGTGTTATAAGGTTGTTCGTAAGATTATTATGTTCAGTTCAATAAATTTTATATAATTTTTATATATGCTGGTTATTGGTTATGTCCTGGTTATGAAGTATTTAAAATGTTAGGTTAGCATTCCTTAAAATAATTCACTTTAGGGGTTTTATAAGGCTCTGTGGAGAATAACCCTACAAGGTTGACCAACTACAACAAAAGGCTTAAAAGGTGAGAGATACTTTATGTCTAAGGTATGTTATTTACAGGTCATATCACTATTTTCACTATAAATGTTTTTATATAATGATGTATACCATGAAATTGCTATTACATTGAGAAAACATACCCAATTATATGTGGTAAAAAAATCCTCTTGTGGGTCGTTGTATTTTGGAGTTACACTATGTGGCAAATAGGGTTTGTGGCTAGTCCTGAAAATAGTCAAAAACAGGTGTTTCGAGTAAAAACGCCATAACTTCTTGATAACATATCCAAATTCAGTGAGACCAAATGTGTTGGTTAGGGTACAGTCTGTAGTATTCTTTGTAACAGTTTCATATCAATTCAACAAATATTTCATGTGGGGAACACTCTACAAGGTCATTCTCTAGAATAAGCCAGAATTCAAAAAGGTATGCCATTTTTGTTATAACTCCTTTATGAGAGGTTCCAAGTAGTGACACCTGGAGGAATTGCATAAAACAAACTGAAGAACATTGTATATCAGTTTCATATATTTATACATTATAGGTTCAAATTTATTATTACTTCAAGTTAGGGTTGTTGACTAATCCAAAACTAGGCATGTGAGACTAAAGAAAAGTTTGATGAAAATGCTAGTCTCTTGTTGTTAAATTTAAGGAAGGTTTGTAGGAATGTGATCAGGTACACCAGGTCTATTAAAAATTCACAAATAATTTTTTGGATGATGAAATTGATGAAGAATTTTGGTTGAGGTACATGTTGAGTACATGGTTGAGACAAGTAGTTGATGAGTTGGCACATACATGAGGTGTATAGTCGATGTTGTTGGTACATGTTGGTGAGTCATAGTTGATGATTAGTTGACACATAATTGGTACATACTTGGTACATGGTTGGATGCACTTGTTTATGGTACAAGTTGATTATAGGTTGTTTGGTATAGGTTGGTGCATGGTTGATGCACTTGTTTATGGTACAGGTTGATTATAGGTTGAGGTACAGGTTGATGCATGGTTCAGATTTATTGGTACAGGTTTACAGCGGTATATCTCACAATGATAGTGTGAAAATGGTTCCATCATTCTATTTCTACTTTACGGTGGTAGGACAGGGCAAGGATAGGTGGTTGTAGCCACCTTCCGGTTATAGCCAGAGAACATAGGGGGTTGTAGCCTCCTTGTGGTTGTAGCCAGAGAATTAAGGAGTTGGAGATTCCCTCAGGTTGTATCCTGAGAAACTATGGGGTTGGAGCCTCCTTCCAATTGCAGATGGAAAACAAAGGAAGTTGGTTCTTCTAATGAATTCAATTCTTCAAAACATATAAGAAAAAAAATTATCTGGTTTTCTCCCGATTTGGGTTTCCACGTAAAACACTGGTGTACTGTGTATCTGTGTGATTGTTTTTTTCTTAATTCTCATTATTGGATAATAATTATACATTGATATAAAATTTGAAGAAAAAGGATTGTAATTATGCTATTACTGATTCACCCCTCCTCTTAGTAATCCAACAATCTTTTCATAATTCTTAAAAAACTTGCGATAATAACCTGTTAAGCCCATAAATCCACTCAAGATTTTGAGATTCTTTGGGTGAGTCCAGTATTGCATAGCTTCAATATTTTTAGGATCCACCCTGATGCCATCCTTTCCAACCAGATGACCCAAGTACTCAAATTTTGAGGCGCCAAAAGAACATTTAGATTGCTTCGGGAAAATTTGGTGTTGAGAGAGTAGATGGAGAACTCGATCCACATGGGCAAGATGGTATGTACATGTTTTTCTATAGATGAGGATATCATCAAAGAAAACTAAGAAAAAATGACAGAGAAAAGGACAAAAGACATGATTCATGAGGCTTTGGAAGGTGGAGGCGACATTACACAAGCCAAAGGGCATGACAAAAAACTCATAGTGGCCCTCATGAGTTCTAAAGACATTCTTGGGAATGTCTTCCTCTTTCATACGTATCTAGTGGTAGCCAAAATGAAGATCAAGTTTAGTAAAGAACTGGGCACCACTCAATTCATCCAAGAGGTCATCAATGACAGGGATGGGAAGTTTGTCTTTAATGTTCAGTTTGTTGAGGGAACGGAAGTCAGGACACATTCACCAAGAACCTTCTTTCTTCAGGACCATGACCATAAGATAATAATAGGGGTTCGTACTAGGGCAGATAATGCTTGCGTTAAGGAGTTCCTAGACCATTTTCTCAATTTCATTTTTTTGGGAAAAGGGGTGACGATACAGATGAATATTGGGAGGAAGGCTTCCTGGTACAAGGGGAATGTAATGATCATGAACACCATGAGAAGGAGGGAGTCCCTAGGGAGTGGAAAAGACCACTTGATGTTTAGAAAGGATGGATTGGAGGTCTTGCGGCACCAAGGGTGTCTCTGTTGCTTGTATGGCATGGAGGGGGCAACCTCCAGTTGAGCAGAGCTCTATTACAATGTTATCCAATCTAGGGTTCTCACACCCTCGATTCCTATTTATACTAAATATTTCTATCAAAAGAAGCATCTAGAGGAAGATCCTTCTAGAAGTGGAAGCTTCTATTAGGTCTTCTTACATTCGACTTATTCTATTTTATTAAAAGGCCTTATTAATATTGACCTTTATTACATCTGAATATATTGTTCTACCTATGTGCGGGTTAGGACCCTAACAACATTCAACATTTTATCATAACATGCTAGTGTTTAGACTTTCCACGAAAAGTTGTAATATCAAAGTGGATCTATAAGAGTCTTGTTGTGTCCATAAAGGGTTATAGCAACCCTATCCTAAAATAGTTTCTATTATTCAAAGGGATCCATAAAAGTGTTTTTACTAAAATCTTTATCCTTAAATAGGACTTATCACTTTCCACTTCATATCTAATATATGAGTATTTTAAGCTTATCCCAAAACGATCCCATATATTAAGTTTTTCTCCTTTATTATACTCTTATATCCCATGTATCAAGATTGTTTGGAGTTGTCGTGGGATATACAAACCTTACCATATATATATATATAAATATCATTCTAATGTATATACATATATAGTCGTACAAGGTATTTTATGTCATTGAGATCGTAGATATATATTATCACATGCTTTATATGAATTTTAACGTTATTCACACACACACACACACACACACACACACACACACACACACACACATATATAGATATAGATATAGATATATATGTACACTTACTACAATATTTACCCTTATTGCATACGCATTCTAATTAATACATGCAATGTTCATTCTTGTCAATTTTTCGTTAAACTTTAACATAGTAACTAAACGAATTTAGTGTACGCCAATTGTAACAAGAGGGTTTCTTGGGTAACGAAGGTTTTTGTGTTTAAGGGGTTATAATCCCATTATGCATGATAGGTCGTAACCCTAAGCCTGGTAGCGCATTAAATCCAACCCTAAATATTAACTATCCAGTATGAAAGCCCACCCGACTTGGTGATAGGGCTTAGCACTAAAATGCAATTAAGGGAGTTAGGTCAAAAGAAAGTTAAGACTGTCTGTAAACACATCAATTCTCTGGTCAATAGTTATGAGGGTTCTGCAACGTACTGAATACTAGGTTATCATGTCCAATGTGGACCTACCATATGCATTTATTCACATGGCCAAAGTACCCGAACATCCCCTCTCCATTACTCTGCACTACAAAGGCTTCCTGGGTAACTAATGCATCATTTTTCCTTTGGATCTGTGCATTTTTCAAAACACCTAGTGTTAAACCCTGTAACGTTTCTCTATGTGTATGTTTGGCACCTAGGAGCGGTCCTGCTCTACATAAGGAAAATGAAGATGCGTGACCAACTAGTCTTCCTCTGACACCAGGTAAGCTAAAAAAAACCCTATCACTTATGTTATCCTGTAATAGGGTGGTAGTTTGGTAAATGTTAGTCGAGTTCTGTGACTTCCTCTGTAACTATCCCTTATGTCTTTCGATTTGAGGTCCTCTTATTTTTTGTCATTTAAATATCTGAATACATTTCCATCCATACTCTGTGTAATAAATCCCCATTGTGTAACTCGTGGCGGTTTACGATACTAGTCCTTCTTGTGAGTGTAACCACCCTCTTCCCATGGTTTTCATTGGGGAATTGTATGAAATTTACACAGATGGTTTAGCCTCTTGGTTTGAGAATAGTCCTGTAATAATATTAGGGTTTTGTTGGCAAGAAAATTAGACCGTAACCTCCATATTGTCCTTATCATTTATGCTTGTATTTTTTGTTTCAGTTATTCACTGCATACCTATTGCCTGAAAATCTTGTGGTTAAAACTTCCCAGGTTTATATAGTGATTCTTAAATCTACTTATGATGTTTGTATGTATAAACTATATATCATTATTTCTTGTTTATTATGTCATATATCTCATGAATTCATAAAGAGGCGAGGATATCATGAATCCTCGAACTATAGGCTCTTAAAAAAAAGGGTACACATCCTGAAACTTATGGTGATTTATTTCACCATCAATTTACATGGTGTATATTCATAAAACATTTCTTATGTAGGCAGTAAGGTTTTCTTACTCATACGTAAATTTTAGTAGATGGTTTGTGAGATTTCCTCTAATTTTATTCACATTTTTCATACTTATACAAGAATTGTTAAAGTCATAAGACTTCCTATGTGTGTAAGTTTCCCAGAATTTATACTTCATTTAAAGATTTACCCTAAGTTCTTTGTTCTGGAAATCTGTGTTTAAAATTGTCTGTTTGTACTTCTTTCACATAAGGAAAATAGCAAATGAAGTATTCAAAACCCCATCTAATTATCTTCCATTGGACAGAATGTCTTTAACGGAATGAAAGATTACAATAGGTTCAAAATTGTGTATTTTAAGTTCATTTTATGCTTGTGTTCTTATCTGAGTTTTTAATTAGCAACTCGTAAGTTTTATATCTATGGAAATAATGTTCTACAACCTTGTCTGTAGTCCCGAATTGGGAAGTATGTGCCTCTGTGGGACATGTGACTATATTGTGTGAACTTTATTGTTTTGGTTATGAAAATATTTAAATGTTTAGCGATGTTTAATCATGTGTTTACATTTTGGAGTCATCAGTTAGATTCCTTCCAGTTATCAAATTAATGATGGGGCCCTGTTTTCCTTATGAGGGTACCCATCAACCGTTGTTGGGTCCACTCCTCCCCTTCAGACTGTAGGCGGGTCATTTCTTCAACTCTGGTGGAGAAATCACATTCATGCCAGATACAAGCTAAGTATTATTCATTTGTTGAATCTGTAATATTTAATTTTGTTTGATTTCTTAGCATCGTTTACTAAATTCTGTTGATTTTCCCATTGCAAGATTGAATCACTCCGAGGAAAATGGATCCAAGGGATCACCTTACTCAAAAGGTATTCGAGTTCCAAATCTCGACATTTAATTTTAAACTTCTCAGGTTTTGTTTATTAATTGTACATGCTTCTCACCCTAGGGTACTCTACCATGATAACTTTGAACCAAGGTTCCATGGATAAACTGGTTATTTGTATTTTAATTCTTCAATGGAATAAACAAATTGTAAAAGGGAAACCCCATTTTGAATACAATTCGATTAAAACAACTATGATAGCATGTGTTATATAGAATATTGAATCTTTGATTGTATATGGACCATCGCATATATATAATGTAATTTCTCTTAAAAAGAGGGAAAACTATTATTTTCTTTATCTTTGTTCTATTGTACCTGTACAGACACTGATATGGTATTCTGCATGTATATTTATGTACATAACTACATCTACATGGATATATGGAAATACACACAGCTATATTCTATTTAAGCACATATTCACTTATAATTTTCCCAGAATACAACCTACAGTTCTAACATTCTTTATGCCTAGTTCAACATAGACATATCTTACTATCTATGCGTATATACACAACTCGACTTCACTAGCAATTAAAATTCTCAATAGCTTTCTTATCTTTACTCTGTGAATATAATCAACCTCTAAGGAAATTGACCTATAACCATTTCATTCTGTCGACTATTAATTAAAAAAGACATTCAACAAGGAAAGAAGTAGATGTACATATCTGGATAAGATGTTGGAACACAAATGGAACAACCAAGTTCCACCCAACCATAGAACAGAACATCCAAACTACTTTCTTTTTTCACCCCCTAGCCTAACCATAGGTCAATAAGGGAAAATTCCAATGATCCTATTTTTTTACAGTCCTCCTTTCAGATCAGAAAATCCCCTTGCCTCACACTCCAAATAGTGTTCATAACAACAAGTGATATCATTTCTCCAACATACTGAGCATCGTCCTGCCTCCTCCCATGTGTTGTATATCATGAGCATATTGTGCCTAGGTCTTTTTCCCTCCTTGGGAATTTTTGTAGCTTTACAAATCTCTGATTTTCAGGGGCTCTAGTGGTTTAATTCCTCATTTGTCACTTGTAAAATTCATCCCTAAGGTAGTTCAAGTCTGTTCCCCACTCATGGAATCATGGTCAACTGATTTCAACCTAGCTGTTCCATTTGTCCTTCAGCAATTAATATAAAAGATTTTTCTTTTACATGTGTCACACTCAAAGAGTTGGTTGGGAAAATCAAATCTTTCCCAACAGTCAAAATAATTAATTACATATAATTAAATTCCAAATTCAGATTTTCCATAAATGACAATACTTTTCCAAATACGAATTTGCCAAAAACAAAAATTTATTCCTAAGTGCATACATACTTTAATAATTAATTATTTTGGGGGATATTACAGGTTTCCTAGAGAACATGCAAAGATATAACAATTGGTGACCTATGTGTTCTAGTCAATAATTTTTTAATATGGACTTCAACAATGTCTATGTTTCCAGGTACAATATGAAAAATTGAGAATATTGAGGACAAAGAATGAATAAGACCAAATATCATTGAAGACCAAAGATGAATACTAAGAGAAACAAAATCAAAGACAAATAAGATAGAGATGGGACCAATTCAAAGGAAAGTTGAAAAAGGATTTTTGAAATCACAAGTACTCATTAAAAGGGAGTATGAAAGAATAAATCCTACTTGTGATGTTTAATAAATAAATTAAATGATGAGGTAGACTAATTCTATAAGTCTATGTATGAATTAAATGAGGAGAAATGAGAGAAGTTAGGGATGAATATTTGTTAAGAGATTCATAAATAAATTAAATGATGAGGTAGACTAATTCTATAAGTTTATTTATGAATTGGAGATGAGAATAAATGAGAGAAGTTAGGGATGAAGATTTGTTAAGAGATTCATGAGAAATTGTGGAAAGAGTTATTGAGATATTTATGCAATTGGATTGAACGAAACACCTAATTATGAAATAGTTGTTAAACCTGTCATTATATAAGGGACCAATTGTATATTAGAGTGTAACACATGAGAATGGTTGAATAATATAATTTCTCCTTATATCCCTACAAAAGAATAATGTGTTCTCTACAATTCTATAATTGTTTTTAAGAAAATTCCATCATTTAGGTACTCAACACCTACAGTAACAAAAACATATGCATTATATTTTCCATGAAAAACAACATACCACTATTAGAAAAACTCAGATTTCACATAGTGATACAAAAATCCCATAGATAAAAATGATATAATCGAAAAATTAATTCAATTCCCTACATTTCATCTTTTTACACCATATTCAAAATCATTAAGCAAGTACCTCTAATCATCCCTCCAAGTTAATAACTTGTTGTTTTTCCATGTTTGAATTGCCACTAATTCATCATGAAAAACCATGCATCATTAACTTGCACCCACCCACGTATATAACCCCTGTAAATCCATGATTGAACATCCATCATTAACTTATGCCCACTTGAAAAATAATTAAAAGTGTAACCTTAAGATTCATTTTCATGAATGAAAAGATAATGGATAATTGACCCTCCTTTCTATCTTCTTAACAAACACATGGATACCCATACTTAATGGAAAGGTCATTGACCCTCCTCTATATATTCTTATAAGCACATAGATGCCCATACTTGAGCCTTGGGCATTCACACGTAAAGCCATAAAAATAAAAAAAGAACCATTTAATGTAACAACATTTTAGATCCATCTCCTATATTAATATATCAATTATTCTGAAATATAATTTTTTACCTAGTTTAAGAAACTAACACATTTCTATTTTCAATCCATAATTATCATATATCTTATACAAACTTCAAAATTTTAACTTTAAAATTATATAGACAGTTTTTTTTATCGATATTAAAAGTGTAATTACTTTTAAATTAATTAAAAAGTGTTTATTAAATAAAAAGTAATATTTTACCTTAATTTTTATTTATAATTTGAATGGGTCTAGTGGTTAAGAGCATATATTTTCTCTTTAAAAGTATCAAGTAATTAGATAAGATATATAATAGCTTGATACTCAATACTAAAAATAAATTATTACTATAAAATATATACTAGCAACAACCACTTTATAAAAGTGGTTGAGATACGTCAATGGACGTCATTTTTCACATTTCCAAATTAATGACGTCGATAGACGTATATTAACCAATTTTATAAAATGGTTATTGCTAGTTGACGACTGACAAGTCTTGAGGACTACCATTAATATATTGATACATAATTAATGTAGTCTTATTTATCCTATTAAAACCCTAGTAGTCTTATTTATAATATTATAATAAACCTAGAATTATGAAATATTATCAATAACCTAATTTACTAACCCTAAAATTGAATTAAATTTTCTTCGGTTTTAGAAATAGAACGTTACAACTAGCCGACCTAATTACAAATCTTGAAACGGTCCTGCATCTACTATTAATTGATGAAGATCAACAAGCTTTGTAACTGACGATTAGTCTTGATGATGAATCCCGATTCGGATTCGAAACGTCGATGACAAAAATGACACCAACTG